>CM060881.1:176250000-176470000 GCA_030762935.1 Hymenopus coronatus | reverse complement strand
TGCGTAAAATTCAGCAAATAATATAATACGATATACATAGTATAATAATATAACATAAAATAATATAATTCAGAATGAAGCGGTCTTCTTTCTTGGAATTTTTCTTCCTGTTAGGTATTTTTCCAGCGAGAGTTATGAGCCCCTGATCTCTTCTAGGTCTCCTAGGTGTTCTTCTATCCGCTGACAAGTTATCACTTACCCTACCTAGCATTCTGACTGGTTCCAGTTGAGCCTTCTTTTACATTACCCACTGCCTGAATATTCACCTGCCTTCTTATTTCTTCACTTCTAATTTTATTTTCCGTTCATAGTGCCATTTTTTCTCAGAATTTAATTTTTACTTTCTCTACACGTACTATGTATATAGTGTATGGAGAAGGTATTGTAATGCACCCAAAAATTCGATACCGACATTTCACCGGAAATATATGTCTTGAGACCCCCTGAAATAAACAAAAACACTTTTAGAAAAATGTCCGTTTGTGTATGTGTGTGTGTGTGTGTGTGTGTGTGTCTGTGGGCAGCATAGCTAAAAACGGGAAGTCTGTTAAAAACCAAACATATTTAGGTTTGGTATCAACCAAGGATGCGACCCGAAGATTTTCAAGAAAATCCCCTAACCTCAACTACCCTTTACGTGGAACTTTTTTCAAAGTTTTTGACTGTCTCAAAAAGGTTCTAACGATTTTGATTAAAAGACCGTATATTAAAGATATTTACCTGACAAATAAAATGTCTATCTTGAACTTTTTGGGACTAGCCTCTGAAGATTACTTTATTCTGAATGAATTTTGCATAAGAGATGAGAAAAACCTTTACACACAAAAATGTAGAGCACGTTAAAACACACAATTTATAATATACATTTTTTCGAGGAGTGGGTCGTTTTTAAGATATTCCTTGTTTTTGTTTCAGCTTTGGAAAACTTATACTTATATCATACAGGAATTTGTGAACTCGTGTCCATACAAACAAAGGAACTTCAGTCACTTAGCAACCAACTTTTCACTATCACTTTAACCTCCCTTATTTCGCTTCTAATTATAAGGAAACAAAAAATATGACTATTTCTACTAATTGTTTCTCGGTGAGCAGAAGCAAAGTTTAGCATAAGATTTTTATCTATAATTGAGGCAGAGATGTGGAAAAAGTAATGTGAATGGAACACATCAGATGTATTTCTGAGATTTGATTTGTCTTAGGAGAGTTCATTGTTGTTTCAGCACCATAAAGTCAATATTTGCATATCACTCCTTTGTTTATTGTTGTTTTAGTATCTTTATTAAATGTTTATGGTTGCATACAATCTAATTAATACACCCTGCCACTCTCGCTGCTGGCGCGCAACAGCTTCATTCTGCTTGTTTCTAAACCTTTCTTAGACTGTTCCCAGACAATTTAAACACTTATAGCTGTGTATTTATATATGTAAGTTTTTATTATTATTATTATTATTATTATTATTATTATTATTATAAATTATTGCTATTATAATTAAGTAAAATATATAAATGCATACATATACAGGGTGTTTCAGAACGACACCAAACGAAGATGTTGACCTTGTTGGTCATACCATACATGTTACGTGAATATAATTTTCAGCTGTAAATTCGGCACATGCAAAAACTGTAATAAAACTACCATGGATTAGGCAGTCATACATAACGAAATGGCACGTAAGTGGCACACTCCAAGAGAGAGGCCGGTTGGTAGCGAAGCTCCCAGTCGCGTAGTTTAGGCATGGTGTGATAGACATGCCGGCGCGGGACAGGTCACCTTAGTAATGGAAAACGTAGCATATGGGTGTGGCATATGACAACCGTTGTTCCTTCACTGGCTAATCCTAAATGTGTGTGATTTTTAAACACACATAAAACTTTAAATAGAAGAGTTTAAAAGTTGCAACTTCAAGTTTCGGACAAGTCAAAGTGTGAGCTAATCGACTGCTATCTTCGTTTGGCGTCCTTTTGAAACAGCCTATATATTTAAATTTTCATAATCGTTTCTTACATATATGTTACTTTAAACAACATTGTTAGAGATACTTTCAAGAGACGAAAAACAACGAGATGTGTTCCATTTAAAAGGTAGTGCATATTGAAAATCTTCTTGTCGCATCTTTGAACTTACAGGAAGTCGATGAGCCCTACATTGTCAATGTTAAAGTTTGGCCCATTATTTCAACAACTATTTAACATAATGAGCTACATTTTTCAAGGCAGATTCAACAATATCTTTATTGTTGATTGATGAAAAATAGAATACTCCTGTTCAATAGAAGAAAAGGTATGGTTTTCTTTTAAATAAAGCTCTTAAATTTTTATTGAAAAATTATGATTTTTAAATTTTCAAAATAATTAATCCATATGCATAAAACCTTTTTCGTCAAAATAAAGCCTAGTTAGCTGCAAAAATGTGGTAAAATTTTAGCCCTTAGTGTCAAATAGTTTTTGAGATAATGGAGCATTTATATAGTAAATTCCGCTTCCTCGGAATTTGCTTTCAAACATAACATTAAACAAAATGTAACCTAACTTTCCAAACACAAGTTAGCAGTATGTCAAACTCTCACACGAGGGAAATATAAGCGGGATACCAATGCTGCCAATAGCTGAAGTAAAAATTTCTATAAAAAAAGCCTGATGTTTTACACTCACATCACTTTCTCTAGCTACTCTACAAACAAACGTCTTACAAAACGTAATTCTTCTTTCAACACAATGCTAATCGAGAATAATATTAGCAGCATGTTCTTGTTACTTAGTTCCTTATAAGTAGAAGGCAACTAAAGGAATGTGCTGTGCTAAAGTGAGAGTCAAATGTTTTAAAACTATCGTTATGTTTTTGTAAATGCAAATCGCTTCTTTGCTTGGCGAGGAGTAGAACAAAAGAAAAACGGACACTTTCGTCTGAGAAAAGTATAAGTACTTCACAACTGAAACTACTAACAAGCAATACCTCGAAAACGGTAGGTTCTACGAAAAAAAAAGAAAAAAAAAAAAGAACATATGACATAACTTGTGTATTTTAACAAGACCCACATTTTTGGTATAGTAAGTATTTGTATATCTCTTACGGTTTACTATTATGCCAAATTAAGCAAAATTCATCCAGAATAAACAGATCTTTAGAAGCTATTCCAGAAAATTCAAGATATACATTTTATTTGTGATAGAAAGTCTATAATATGAGGTATTTTAATATAAATCCTTAGAGCCATCTTTAAGATAAACAAACTTTTCGAATATTTTTTACATGTAAAGGGTAGTTAAGGGTGGGGGGATTTTCTTGAAAATCTTCGTTTCGCATCCTTGGAAGATACCAAACTTAAATACCAAGTTTAGTATTTAATGGTGTTTTCGTTTTTGAGCTACACTGTTCACAAACACTCACACACAGACAGACACACACACACACATAGGCCGCGCCGTGGCCGAGTGGTTAGACCACTTGCCTCTCACCTAGAGGGTTCGATCCCAAGCGACCGCATGTGAAATTTGTTATGGGCAAAGCGGCGCTGGGGCGGGTTTTCTCCAGGTACTCCGGTTTCCCCCGCCATCGCATTCCACCGGTGCTCCATCATCATTCATGTATCATCAGTGTCACCGCCTGCGGTGCCATAAGTAGTTAAAGAGGGCGTTAAACACTACAAAAAAAGCACACACACGCGCGCGGACCTGCTTCTGAAAATGCTCCTTTTTTTTGGACCCAGGTAGGCCTAAAACATACATTTCCGGTGAAATGTCGACATATAATTTTTGGGTGGAATACAATACTTCTGTGTCCCTGTGTACATACGGGGCTAGAGAAGGTAAAACATCTCTTCTCTAGCTCTAATATTTACAAAGTTGTTAATGTTTTACCAAGGGAGTAAAAAATGTTCTAAAAAACTTGCGGATTAATTTTAAAAATATTTTTAAAATGTTTACAATTAGCAAACCTTTATGAAAGGAATACCAAATGAGTGGGAGAATCGAAATATTCATAAGCAATTAAAACATGAAAATGGAAAAAAATTATGAAAATCCCATTTTGACTCGCCTTAAATAAGAGATATATTGTTCAAAATGGGTCCACAGACACATAAAGCCCTTTTTCGATCCGGGAACAGGTTAAGCATACAATATTTCTGGGATGGACATTTTGGGCGTATTTCGATATTTCCTCGCTTAATAGTCAAGTAATAGAGATATTAACTGTTGTTTCAAGAAAAGTTCTGACTTTGATTAGAATTTAAATTATTACGTTGAACAGCAACCTACTTTTTATTACTTTCTCTACACGTATTATGTACATAATATATAGAGAACATATTGTATTGCACCCAAACATCCGATGCCGAGATTTTATCGAAAATACACGTTTTAGAGTTATGTATCAAAAAAAAAATTCAGAAAAAGGTCCGTGTGTAAGTGTGTCCTTGGGTCCGTGTACCTGTGAAAACGACAACTCAAAAACCAAAAGTTGGTAAAATAACAAACTTGGTATTTAAATTTAGTATCTTTCAAAAATGCGACACGAAGATTTTGAGAAAAAATCCCCCCACCCCACACTACGCTTCACATTGAAAACATTTCGAAAAATGTTGATTTTCTCAAAAACAGTTCTAACGATTCTGTTTAAAATACCGTATATTACCTAAATATATTTATATGGCAAATAAAATGTAAATGCTGAATTTTCTGGGAATAACCTCCAAAAACCTCTTTATTCAGAATGAATTCTATGTAACTGGTAAACCAGAAGTATAATAACTCCATGGCACGACAGCTTACAAGGAACCTTGGCCTATCGCCCGACCGCTGCGTCCGCTATCTCGGTGCAAGTCAGACGTCATGGATGGGGTGTAGTATCGGAAGGTGAGACACTGTCAGTGCCTCGAACACCCCGGCCGGTTAATGCGGTCTTCATGACCTGAAACCGCTACTCAATTGGCCCCCCAGAGACCTCACTAGGCTGAGTGCACCCTGTTCCAGGTGTCACAGCTTGGGAAAAATCCCCACGCCAGTACTGGGAATCGAACCCAGGTCTCCCACTTGGTAAGCGGTAAACCATAAGAGATAGTCAAAAACTTACTACACAAAACATGTAGAATGAGTTAAAATACACATTTTATATCATATACATTTTTTTTCTTGGCATTGACCATTTCTAGATATTTCTTGTTATTCGTTTCAGATTTAAAAAAAACTTAAAACTTTATTCGCAAGGAAACTTACTACACAAAACATGTAGAATGCGTTAAAATACACATTTTATATCATATACATTTTTTTTCTTGGCATTGACCATTTCGAGACATTTCTTGTTATTCGTTTCAGATTTAAAAAAACTTAAAACTTTATTCGCAAGGAAAGTTGTAAACTCCTGGCCCAGCATAGAAACGGATTTCAACCACATGACAACCGACTTTCAAAAAAGTTGACTATCGTTTTAGCCTAATGTATTCCCTTATTTTCCTTCTACTTACAGGGAAGCAAGTAACTAAGACAATGTATGCTAATGTTTATCTCAATTATCATAAAGTAAATAGAAAAATATGTTTTTTAACAATAATTTGTTACAGCGATGTCGAAAAAATCATGTGAATGAAACACATTAGATTTTATTATTATTATTATTATTATTATTATTATTATTATTATTATTATCATCATCATCATCATCATCATTATGTTAACATTAAAACATTAGATGTGCGAGATGTGGAACCATCTATTGGGAATTCGATATAACTGTACAATAATTTGTTATTTTTAATGTTCTTGCTCACGCTGTACTTTGATTGCTACAAGGAATAGTGCTTGTTTATCATCTGTGCCGGGAATATTAATCATATTGCTTTCTTCACCCTTATGTATGGGGTAGACACCCTCTTGCCGCTAAAAGCATTTCTCTTGGCTCGTCTTTTCATGTGGTTGTCCTCTGAGGTTTACCAGCTTGTTGGGGGAGGGGGCCCCAAGCCCTCATCTCACAAATTATGACCACACGCCTATATAATTACAAAAAATGGGCTTACTGCTCTCGCTGGAACGAGTAGGCACACAAAGTTTTGCCCTTCACGGACACAGGGATCTAAAGAGGTATTACCTATCTGCTGTTCCCTCCTTTCGCTGCTAATGTGAATATCACACGCAATTTGTAATTAAAACGTGAAAACAGCAGCATGTGTTATTCTCCATGTTCCACACGACGAGCAAGCTATTAATACATATTATTATGTCTTTGTGTTATTGTATCTCAGCGATTCTTCTGCATTTTAATTTACGATCACTCTTTCCTTGTTGCTACATCTTATTGTTACTAAGCGTACCACACATTGCCGTTTTAATGCACATATGTTTTAAAATGTTACACACGCCGATATACCACAAAAGTAACTCAGTTTTATATTTAATAGTTTTAGAGAATATAACAGAATTTATAGTCCAGAAAATAAAACATCTTCTAATATATATTCAGATGATTGAGAGCATAGAGAAATAGTTTTAAAGAACGTTATTGCAAAATATTGTTTTTAAATACTAGCACAACAAACAGACAATACACATGTTTACTTTCTCTACACGTACCATGTAAATAGTGTATAGAGAAGGTATTGCACTCCACCAAAAAATATCGATACCGAGATTTAACCGGAAATATATGTTTTAGGGTCTCCTGCATCCAAAAACAAATTATTTTCAGAAATAGGTCCGTGTCTGTCAGTGTGTCAGTAAACACGATAACTCAAAAATGAAATGTCGGTAAAATACCAAACTTGGTATTTAAGTTTAATATGCTCTAGGCATGCGACACGAAGATTTTGAGAAAAATCCCCCCACCGTTAAACTACCCTTTACATGGAACTTTTTTCGAAGAGTTTGATTTTCTAAAAATGGCTGTAACGATTTTGATTAAAATATCGTATATATAAGATATTTACCTGACAAATAAAATGTATATTTTGAATTTTTTGGGAATAGCCTCTGAAGACTACTTTATTCTGAGTGTATTTTACGGAATTTTGCATAACTGCTAAACAGCAAGAAATGGACAAAAACCTACCACAGAAAAATGTAGATCACATTAAAACACACAATTTATGTTGTATACATTTTTTTCGTGAAGTTGATCGTTTTTTAGATATTCCTTTTTTTGGTTTCAGCTTTGAAAAACATTTCTCATACAGAAATTTGTCAACTCCTGTCCATACAAACAAAGGAACTTCAGTCACATAACAACCAGTTTTTGACTATCACTTTAACCTATGGTACTCCCTTATTTCGCTCCTACTTACAAGGAAGCAAGCAATAAGACTATTTCTGCTAATTTTTTCTCGATTAGCATGAAGTTAACAGAATCATAATCTTTTTAACAATAATTTGATGTAGAGATGTAGAGAAAGTCATGTGAATGGAACACATCAGATTTTTAAAATTATTACTATCAGAAAAATGTTAAACTTTTACATATTTTTCTTATAATTGCTTATTTCTTTGTGCTATGTCTTATGTTTTTTGGTTTAAAAGCGTAGTAAAGTCAAATGACAGGTTTTTTTGAAACTCATTCCTTTTGTTAGAACAAAGTTTGTTAAACTGCGACTTATGGAATACTTAATGTGCAGACATGTATAGAAAATATAAATTGCAGACTGTGGGCTTATAGACATTTGAATAGTCACGTGATGAAGCACTAAAAGGTTTCCAGAAAGCAATAAAAATAATATTTAGTTGAATATAAATCCTAAGGCTATGTGCGCGTGAAGAGACAGTAAAAAGATAGATATTTAAATCATATATGGCATAAATTGCGTGTTTTATCAATATATAAATTTTTTATGTAGTAAGTTTTTGTCTATCTGTTAAGGCTTACTGGTTATTCAAAATCAGTTCAGAATGAAAAGTTCTTTATTTGCCATATAAACATATGTAATATGCGGCTTTTTAATCAAAATCCTCTGAGCCATTTTCCAGAAACTGAAAGTTTTCGTAAATTTGTCCATGTAAAGGGTAGATTGGGGTGGAGGAATTTTCTCAAAACCTTCGTTTAGCAACGAAAGATACTAAACTTAAATATTAAGTTTGGTATTTTACGGAATTTTCGATTTTGAGTTATTGTAAACATGGACACACGGGCACACACACACACAGCAGCTCCTGCACGTGTGTCTGCATTAGTTCATCCTTCAACTTTAGTAACAGCAGGAGCTTATTTATTAATTCGATTTAGTTGCAATAAAAGAGGATGTAATAATTATGAATTGGATAAAATAATTACTAGTTAATAGGAAATAAGTACCTTTATCTAAAAATACACTTTTTTGGATACAGGACATCTTAAAACGTGTATTTGCGGTGAGATCTCAGCATTGAATTTTTGTATGGAGTGCAATACCAACTCTATACTATGTAGATGTGTATAACCTTTGTTTTCCCTACACCCTTATAATGAAGTTTACCTTGGTCGTTGTCCTTAAGCCACAAGCACCGACTTACTTCCCTAGAGGCTGGATATGCTTTACTGAGCTTTCCCATCGCCCAAGACCTTTATATCAGAACCATACCATCTGTGTACAAAGTGCAAGATGGTGGTGGGAGTGGAAACGTTACTTTCACACACTGCTGCATCTTCACCTGCTACCAGACATTTTTAAGAAACGTGTGGTTACCGGAAGGGGCAAGCAAGGACATTACATCAGCGAAAGTTCTTCAGCAAACAGTTCCTCCAGTGCAAGTGGACAGAGATGAATGACACCGAAAGGGAGAGTTCAATAAAACCGCAAACAATCTCATAAATACAGCAATAACATCTGTTTCTTAATACTCGCATTAAATTCGTAATTCTTCTTTTGCATTCAAAGTTTAGTTGCTACACTAAGTGTTACGACCTCATCCACCTCATAGAGTTCTGCACAAATTTATCTTTCCAAATGACCGATAATTTATTATTTTAGGGGATAATTTATTTTCTATCCTCCTGTCAACATGATCCTTCTATTTCATTCTATTCTTCTATCTTATTATTAAGCGAAAAACATTTTAAATCTGGCCATATTGGTTCATCCCTTTGCATCCATATTTTTACTTTCATTACACTTACTATGTACACACGAGGGCCAGCTGATAAGTCCCGAGTCTCTCAACGAAAAGAGCATTTAAACAAAATTGCTTTATTTCTCAACATAATCTCCAGAAAGGCTAATACATTTGTCATATCGGAGTTCTAATTTAATTAAACCATCTCTGTAGTGCGATTTATCAAGGTCCTCAAAATAGCTGTTTACCGCATCAATAACCTCCTCGTTGCTGTGAAACCATCGACCTCCAAGAATGTTTTTGAGGTTTGGGAACAAGTGGTAGTCACTGGGTGCTAGATCTGGTGAATAGAGTGGATGATCAAGCAATTCGACTTTAATTCGCACATTTGTTGAGGTTTGGGAACAGGTGGTAGTCACTGGGTGCTAGATCTGGTGAAGAGAGTGGATGATCAAGCAATTCGACTTTAATTCGCACATTTGTTGAGGTTTGGGAACAGGTGGTAGTCACTGGGTGCTAGATCTGGTGGATGATCAAGCAATTCGACTTTAATTCGCACATTTTTACCAATGCTATGACTGAGCATTGTCGTGATGAAAATGAGGTCTTTTTCTTTTCACCTATCACTCAAACGTTGCACTAAGCTTGCGTAGTAGTCACCAGTGATATTTTTACCCTTTTCCAAGTAATCAATAAAAATAATTCCCTGTGCATCCCAGAAAACACTCGCCATAACTTGTTATCTGACAAAATTGACTTTGCTTTTTCACCTGGTGCAATCCACTGTTTTGAATGTAATTTACTTTCTGGAGTGTAATGATGTATCCAAGTTTCATCCATGGTAATAAGCCGTCTCAAAAATGCACTGGTATTTTTATGGTAGAGCTCCACATTTTTAACAGAAACAGTTTTTCTGTGCAACTTTTGATCAGGTGTCAACAAACGCGGCTCCCATCTTGCACAGACCTTGTGAGAGCCCAAAATATTACTTAAAATATTACCTGCACGTTCTTGATATGCCTGATATGTCAAACAAATTTAATCTGCGGTCTTCCAGTACTAAACGTTAAATTTGTTCAATGATCTCTGGAGTTATCACTTCCACAGGGCGTCCAGAGCGAGGCTCATCACTAGTGCTCGTACGTCCCATTTTAAACTGTGCAACCCACCTTTTAATCATTGAATATGAAGGGGCAGAGTCTTTCAATGTGCTGTCCACTTCCTCCTTCATATTTTTAGGCGTTAAGCCTTTCAAGTGGAAGTATTTTGTCACTGCTCGTTTTTTCCAAATCCTCCATTTTCGTGAAAACTCTAAAGTTGTCTTGTTTAAAATACTGTCATTGGAAAAATAAACAAGCTATTGCCCTGTAACTATGGATACAAACTAGTCTAGAGTTCAACTATATGATGCTACCGTCTAACTGGCCTAGTGGCGCCATATCTGTGTGAGGCCCGGGACTTACCAGCCGACCCTGGTAGTGAGCAGAGAGGGTATTGTAATGCATCCAAAAATTCGGTACCGAAATTTCATCGGAACTACAAGTTTTAGATCCTCCTGAATAAAAAAAAAACAAAAATTTTTAGAAAACTGTCTGTGTAAGTGAAAAAGAAATGGAGTTTTATTTATGGACTTTCTTTATTTTCTGTAGTTCTCAGCGTCCTATTGGGTGTGAAAGACCACTTAATTTTGCTCAGAGGCCTCTTTATCAGTCTTGAGGTTCATTTTAGTGCCGTAAATCTACGACACGGGATCAACGGCTTTACTTCCCTTCCGAAGGAAACTTGCTAAGGATTTTTACGCCCGAAAAATCCATTGTTCTCCACCTGTGTGTATGTGTGTGTGTGTGTGTGTGTGTGTGTGTGTGTGTGTGTTTGGACAACATAGCTCAAAAACGAAAAGTCCGTCAAATATGATATTTGGTATTTATGTTTTGTATCTTCCAAGGATGCGACACAAATATTTATAAAAAAATCCCCCTACCCCCAACTACCCTTTTTATGGAAAAGATTTCGAAAACTGGTTTTCTCAAAAACTGCTGTAATGATTTAGATTAAAATCTCTTATATTTAAGACATTTACATGCCAAATTAAATGTATATCTTGAATTTTCGGTGAATAGCCTCTAAAGACTTCTTTATTCTGGATGCATATTTTTGAATTTTGCATAACTAGTAAACTGTAAGAAATAGGCAACAACTTAAAAAAAAAAAAAACTGTAAAGCTCTTTAAAACACACTATTTAAATCATATACATTTTTTTCCCTGGAGTTGATCGTTTTTGACATATTCCTTATAGTTGGTTTCAATCTTAAAATTGTTGAAACTTTTCTCATACAGGAGCTGACCTGGGCACGCAAAGAAGCGGGTTTCAATCACATAGCTACAGCATTTTAAAACATGTGACTGTCGGTTTAGCCTAGTGTATTCCCTTAGTAATGCGACCATTTCTGTTAATGTTTATCTCGATTAGCATCAAGTAGATAGAAGTATAAGTTTATTAACATTTTTTACACAGAAGTAGGGAAGGTCATGTAAATGGAACACATAATATTTTTTTATAATGTTTAACGGCCTCTTTCACTACATTTGGCACTGCAGCTGATGACACTGTGATACATGGAATGAAGTTTGAGCACCGATGGAATGGGATGGCGGGGAAAACCGGAGAAAAACAGCAACTGCTCCGCTTTGTCCACCATAAAATTTTAAGATTTAATCTCAGTTGCGTTCGCTTGGGATTAAACCCGGCCCGATTTTCAAGATTTTCAAGAATATCCCCCACCCCAACTACCCTTTACATGGAACATTTTTTGAAAATTTTGATTTTCTCAAAAATGGCTCTAACGATTTTAATTAAAGCCATTTCTACCACAAATAAAATGTATATCTTGAATTTTCTGGGAATAGCTTCTAAAGAATTCTGGATGAATTTTGCTTAATTTGGGATAACTAATAAACCGTAGGAGATAGACCAAAACTTACTGTACAAAAAATGTAGTTCTTGCTAAAATACACAAGATATGTCCTAAAATATAAGGTTCTTTTAAAGATAAGATAATAAATAGTATAATAAATCCTAAAATGTCTTTAAATGTGAAATAAGGGTGGAAGGGAATTTTATCAATATTTATATTTATTTATCTTACTATCAGGTCGAAACTGATTACAATTAATTTGCTTCTTACTTAATTTCAACGTCATACACATGTTTTTCGTGGAGCTTACCGTTTTCGAGGTATTCCTTGTTATTAGTTTCTATTGTGTAGTACTTATACTTTTCTCAGAGCTCACAAAAGACCGTTAAATACCAAACTTGGTATTTAAGTTTGGTATCTTCCAAAGATGCGACACGAATATTTTCATAAAAATCCCCCCAATCCCAACTACCCTTTATATGGAACTTTTTTTTTTGAAAATTTGTATTTTCTCAAAAATGACTAACGATTTTGATTACAATATCGTATATTAAATATATTTACCTGACAAATAAAATGTATATTTTGAATTTTCTGGGAATAGCCTCTAAAGACTACTTTATTCGGGACGAATTTTACGAAATTTTACCGTACGAAATGGACAAAAACTTAACACACAAAAAATGTAGAGCACATTAAAACACACAATTTATGTTATATAAATGTTTTTTGAGAAGTTGATCGTTTTTGAGATATTCCTTGTTTTTTGTTTCAGCTTTGAAAAACTCATACTTTTCTCATGCAGGAATTTGTCAACTCGTGTCCATACAAACAAAGGAATTTCAGTCACACAGCAACCAGCTTTTGACTATCACTTTAACCTATGATACTCCCATATTTAGCTTCTACTTACAAGGAAGCAAGTAATAAGACTGCTAATTTTTTCTCGATTAGCATTAAGTAAATAGAAGCTTAAGCTTATTAACTATAATTTGTTACCGAGAAGTAGAGAAGGTCATGTGAGTGGAACACATCAGATTTTTTACTTCATTACTAGGTCATCAGTGGATGATAAACTACTTCTTATCTATCAGTTCATTCATAATTAGAGTTTTTAATTTTTTTCACTAATCATAGCTTTGTATATGTTGATTATGCACTTCGTATTTGTTAGTACATCTTGTTCAAGTTCTGTCGTATTCTGCTCATTTCTGTGAAAAATAACTAAAAGTTAGTTTCTGTAAACTTTAAAACAAATCTAAAATTTTCAAGATTTGGGATTTCTATTTAGTGATGATAGAATCTCTAATGTTTTAGCTGTAAAACGCTCTCTCGTTTTTGAACTTAACTAAACAACTTAGATTTTCCTTCTCACAAATCAGGGCTGGTGAAAATGTTGAAAAGGAATATCGGATTGTTAAAAAGCGGCCACGGCTGATATACGAAATGTGGATTTTACCAGAAGCTTCTGGATGTTTACTTATACTCAGGGCCTGCGAATATCCGGAGAGTCCACCTTAACTGAGCTTTACACATCAGTTTGTTTCAACGTGACGGTTTTATTTGTCCAACTGCCTTCTTGCTCTTTGGCTGTTCAAACGGTTCGGCATTTGCTCAGCTCACGTTAAGTGTTTAAACTACTTCATCTTTCCAGGCACTTACAGGTGGCACATTAATTTACAAATTATGACAATAAAACCTAAAATAATCTCTAAGAAACATTTAGGCTTTATGCTACATTTTATAATTATCATTTGCAAAATATTAAAACAGATTTCTGATTAAAAAGATTGTAAAAAAAAAAAAACAAAATTTAAGTTAATTCTTCTAGCCCGAGAAGATTTTGAATTAACACGTCGCCAGGAAAGCTTTAGTTCTTATTTTATAATTTAAGTTGAACACAGATTATTGGTGTTAAAACAAGAACAAAATTTCACGGAAAAAAAATTGAGAAACAAAACATATTTCATTTACCAATCAATGTGTATTAGAAAATATGTAATTTTAAATAAACCCTCTCGACGTAAGAAACGTATCGTATCTCCTCCAAGGAACGTTGGGGCCACATGGTCTAGTTGTCGACGGCATCTTACACATCGCTCACTCACTCGCTCACTCACCCACTCACTCACATACTCACCCACTACTCATTCACTCACCCACTCACTCATCTACTCACTCACTCACTCACACACTCACCCACTCGCTCACTCACTCAGCCATTCACTCTCAATCACTCATTCAGTCACTCACTCACCAACTCATGCACTCACACTCACTCACCGACTCACTCACTCACCCACTCTCCCACTCATTCACCCACACACTCACTCATTCACTCCCTCACTCACCCACTCACCCACTCACTCAGCCACTCACTCACGAACACACTCACTCTTTCGTTCACTCACTCACACCCACACCATCACTCACTCTCACACTCACTCACTCACCCACTCACTCGCTCACTCACTCACCCACATACTCTCTCGTTCATTCACTCACCCACACAATCGCTCGCTGACTCACACACTCACTCACACACTCGCTCACTCATCCACTCACTCTCTCACTCACTCACACACCACTCACACTCGCTCACTCACCCATTCACTTGCTCACTCACTCACTCACTCAATCACTCACCCACTCATTCACTCACATACCCACTCACTCGCTCACTCACTCCCCACTCACATGCTCACTCACACACCCACTCACTCACTAACTCAGACACCCAATCCTCACTCACTCACACACACACCTACTCACTCAGACGCCCACTCACTCACACACTCACTCACTCACCCACTCACTCACACTAGCTCACTCACCCACTCAGTCATACACCCACTCACTCACTCACTCACTCACCCACTCACTCACCCATTCACTCACACTCGCATACTCACCCACTCACTCACACACCCACTCACGCATTCACTCACACACCCACTCACTCACACTCGCTCACTCACCCAGTCACTCACTCACCCACTCACTCACACTCGCTCACTCACCCACTCAATCACTCACACACCCACTCACTCACACACCAACTCATTCATTCATTCTCTCACACACTCACTCACACACCCACTCACTCACAAAGCCACTCACTCATTCACTCACACACTCACACTCGCTCACTCATTCACTCACTCACACACCCACTCACACACCCACTCACTCGCTCACTCACTCACCCACTCACGCACACTCCCACTCACTCATTCACTCACACACCCACTCACTCACTCGCTCACTCACTCATCCACTCACTCATTCACTCACTCACCCACTCACTCATTCACTCATTCATTCACACACCCACTCACTAACCCACACACCCACTCACTCATTCACTCACACACCCACTCACTCACTCGCTCACTCACTCACCCACTCACTCATTCACTCACTCGCTCACTCACTCACTCATTCAATCACTCACCCACTCACTCGCTCACTCACACACCCACTCACTCATTCACTCACTCACCCATTCACTCATTCATTCACTCACTCACCCACTCACTCACTCGCTCACTCACTCACTCACACTCGCTCACTCACCTAGTCACTCACACACCCACTCACTCACACACTCACTCACTCGCTCACTCACTCACTCACACTCGCTCACTCACCTAGTCACTCACACACCCACTCACTCATTCACTCACACACTCACTCATTCACTCACACACCCACTCACTCACACTCGCTCATTCATCCACTCAGGCACCTACCCACTCACACACCCACTCACTCACTCGCTCACTCAGTCACCCACTCACTCGCTCACTCACCCACCCACTCACACACCCACTCACTCACTCGCTCACTCACACACCCACTCACTCATTCACTCACTCATTCACTCACACACCCACTCACACACCCACTCACACACCCACTCACTCATTCACTCACATATCCACTCACTCTACAATCACTCACTCACCCACTCACACAACCACCCACTTACACACCCACTCACTCACACACCCACTCACGCATTCACTCACTCACCCACTCACTCACCCAGTCACTCACTCACACCCACTCACTCATTCACTCACACACCCACTCACTCATTCACTAACACACCCACTCATCCACACACCCACTCACCCACACACCCACTCACCCACACACCCACTCACTCATTCACGCACACACCCACTCACTCACATACCCACTCACTCATTCACGCACACACCCACTCACTCACACACCCACTCACTCATTCACGCACACACCCACTCACTCACATACCCACTCACTCATTCACTCACACACTCACTCACTCACACTCGCTCACTCATCCACCCACTCACTCACTTGCTCACTCACTCACCCACTCACTCACACACCCACTCACTCACACACCCACTCACTCACTCACACACCCACTCACTCACACACCCACTCGCTCACACACAGTAACTCACTCACACTCGCTCACTCACTCACGCACTCACTCATACACCCACTCACTCATTCACTCACACACCCACTCACTCACACTCGCTCACTCACTCACCCATTCACTCACACACTCACTCACTCACACTCGCTCACTCATCCACCCACTCACTCACTTGCTCACTCACTCACCCACTCACTCACACACCCACTCACTCATTCACTCACACACCCACTCACTCACACACCCACTCACTCACTCACACACCCACTCACTCACACACCCACTCGCTCACACACAGTAACTCACTCACACTCGCTCACTCACTCACGCACTCACTCATACACCCATTCACTCATTCACTCACACACCCACTCACCCACTCACTCACACACCCACTCACCCACTCACACACCCACTCACTCACACACCCACTCACCCACTCACTCACACACCCACTCACTCACACACCCACTCACTCACTCACACACCCACTCACTCACACACCCACTCACTCACACACCCACTCACTCACTCACACACACACTCACTCACACACCCACTCACCCACTCACTCACACACCCACTCACTCACACACCCACTCACTCACTCACACACCCACTCACTCACACACCCACTCGCTCACACACAGTAACTCACTCACACTCGCTCACTCACTCACGCACTCACTCATACACCCACTCACTCATTCACTCACACACCCACTCACTCACACTCGCTCACTCACTCACCCATTCACTCACACACTCACTCACTCACACTCGCTCACTCATCCACCCACTCACTCACTTGCTCACTCACTCACCCACTCACTCACACACCCACTCACTCATTCACTCACTCACTCACACACCCACTCACTCACACACCCACTCACTCACACACCCACTCACTCACTCACACACCCACTCACTCACACACCCACTCACTCACACACCCACTCACTCACACACCCACTCACTCACACACCCACTCGCTCACACACCCATTCACTCATTCACTCACACACCCACTCACTCATTCACTCACACACCCACTCACTCTACACTCAGTCTAAGGAACGTCGTAAATAAAGCAATTACGAGTTAAAATCTTGTAATAGATGCAATTATAGCTTTGAAACATTGTCATAACGCGTCCTTATTTCCAAGTTTTCTCCAGGCTGCTTTAACGGTAACAGTTTCGTCAGATTTAGCGTGATATGAAACAAGTATCGTTGATAACAATTTTCAAACAGCTTTCACATCTAACGAATTTATAGGTAAATGGCGTCTGAAACTTCAGACTAAATTTATTTTAAATTCTTAAAGTACTCCATCACGTAAACAGAGAATACATTGACGTAATAACTATACCACCAAAACTTACAAATAGAAATCTTTCTGCATAAGTTACACTGCTGATTGTTCATGATTTACTTGTGTGAACACATCTTCTAACACGTGTGAACACATCATAGTATTGCGATGCACTAACATTAAGCCAGAAAACACATTGAATAACTATAAATTTCGTGTTGGATTAGTAGAGTCAGACTGAAAAATTGCACCAGGTAGCCGGGATTTGAACCACGGATCTCCCGGTTGCTCTACTACTGAGCTACCATTGCAACATGCCGGTATAGCACTGAATTTCTCAACTGACTCGCACGGTGTTACCAGTGGGTTTGCAGGTGTAAAGTTGTCTGAAACTCCTAAGATATGTGGTTCTTTTAGGGATAACAAAGCTAAAATAATAAATAACGTAAATCACAAGGTGATTTGAAATTACTTTGAGATGACAACCCAATGGCGACTTACAATGTTGTAAGTACTTTAAGTCCCAGGATTCACAGTATAGCCAACTATTATGGAGAATTGTGATAATTTTAATTGTTTTCTCACAGAAGCCTTGTGTAGGACTGACCGACGCTTCAGTCGGACTCCACATATGCAACTCCTGCCCTTCCGAGAGAAAACAATTAAAATTATACAAATTTAGTGGGTTAAAATAGTTATGAAAAAAATCTTATGTGTTCCATTCACATGACTCCCTCTACTCTCTGCAACAAATTATTGTTAAAAAGCTTATGCTGCTATTTACTTCATGCTAATAGAGAAAGAATTAGCAGAAACAGTCTTATTACTTGCTTCCTTGTAAGTAGGAGGTAAGTAAGGGAGTGCCACAGGTTAAAGTGGTAGAGAAAAGCTGGTTGCTATGTGACTGAAGTTCCTTTGTTTATATGGACAGGACTTGCCAAATTCCTGTATGAAAAAACTATACGTCTTTTAGAGCTGAAACCAATAACAAGGAATATCTCAAAAAACGATCAACTCCACGAAATAAAAGTATATAACAAGTTGTGTATTTTAACGTGCTCTAAGTTTTTGTCCACCTCTTAGGGATTAGCAATTAGGTAAAATTCCGTAAAGTTCATCCAGAGTAAAGTTCATCACAGCTATTCCCAGAAAATTCAAGATATACATTTTATTTGTCAGGTAAATATCTTTAGTATATGACATTAAAATCAAAATCGTTAGAACCATTTTTGAGAAAATCAAAATTTTCGAAAAAAAAGTTCCACGAAAAGGGTAGTTGAGGGTGGGGGGATTTTCTTCAAAATCTTCGTGTCGCATCCTTGGAAGACACGAATCTTAAATAACAAGTTTGGTGTTAAAGGACGTTTTCGTTTTTGAGCTATGCTGCCCACATACACACACAGACACACACGGACATTTTTATAAAAATTGTTTTTGTATTCAGGGGTCTAAGAACTTGTATTTCCGTTGAAATCTCGGGATCGAATTTTTTAGTTTAATACAATACCTTCTCTATACACTATGTGCATAGTACGTATAGAGAAAGTAAAATATCTTAACTGAGCTTCTATACCACTATACTATGCTAATATGCATTACAGATATTATAATCTTTTTTTATTTATTATTTATTGGTGCAACCGGTAAGTGTAAACTCGTGTTGCCTTCTATAGCTCATCACACTTGGTGTGATTTGAGCTTGAAACTGACACACGTCCCTAGATAAACTTGACTGAAACAGGAATCGGGATAATGTATATACTTATCTAGAGTTTCATCCAGGCTTAATGAATACAAAATTAAATGACGTAACAAGAACAGACATAACACTAGCTGGCTTACCGAACGTTGGTTTACTAAATATAAAATGAAGACTGAAATAGTTTCATTCACCTCCTACCATACGCTTTATGAATATTTGTACTTTCCCTACACGTATTATGTACATAGTGTATAGAGAAGCTATTGCATTCCACCCAAAAATTCAGTACCGAGATTTCACCGAAAATATATGTTTGGTGTCCAACGGAATTAAAAAAAAAATCTGATCTGATGTGTTCCATTTACATGACTTTTCTGTAACAAATTATTTTTAAAAAGATTATGCTTCTATTTACTTCATACTAATCTAGAAAAAATCAGTAGAAATAGTCTTATTACTTGCTTCCTTGTAACTAGAAGGGAAATAAGGGAGTACTGTTGGTTAAAGTGATAGTCAAAAGTTGGTTGCTCTGTGACTGAAGTTCCTTTGTTTGTATGAAGTATGTTTTTTAAAGCTAAAACCAAAAAGGAGGAGTATCTCAAAAACGATTAACTCTGCGAACCAAATGTATATAATAGAAATTGTGTGTTTTAATGTGCCCTACATTTCTGTATGGTCAGTTTTTGTTTATCTCTTACGGTTTATCAGCTATACAAAATTCCGAAAAATTCATCTAGAATAAAGTAGTCTTCAGAGGCTATTCCCAGAAAATTCAAGATATACATTTTATTTGTCAAGTAAATATCTTTAATATGTGATATTTTAATCAAAATAGTTAGAGCTATTTTTTAGAACATCAAAATTTTCGAAAATTTTTCCATGTGAAGGGTAGTTGGGGGTGGGAGGATTTTCTTGAAAACCTTCGTGTCGCATCGTTGGAAGATACTGAACTTAAATACCAAGTTTGGTTTCAACGGTATTTTCGTTTTTGAGCTATGCTGCCCACAGACACACATGGACATTTTTCTAAAAATACTTTTTTTTTTTGGATTCAGGGGAACCAAAAACATATATTTCCCGTGAAATCTCGGTACGGAATTTTTGGGTGGAGTGCAATACCTTCTCTATACACTATGAACATAGTGCGTATAGAGAAAGTAAAAGACGCTGAATACCAAATTTGGTATATAAGATAAGTATCTTTCAAAAATGCAACAAGAAATCCGCACCATCCCAACTAACTTTGTATAGAAAATGTTTGAAATGTTTGTTTTTCCCATAATTGACTCTAACGATTTTAATTAAAATACGATATACCAGGTGGCCCAAGTGGCCGATATTTGACGTACGCAGATAGTTCTTGCTGAGTTCAAAAAGTTGCAGAATTCAACAGGGCAATTATAGTGCAAACACGCCAGTAGAGAACTGGGCGACAGTGAAGTTCGCGCGCCACAGTTTCTGTCTCCGCTGATGCCAAGATCACTCTCGCCAGTACTCCACTGGCAGGCTCTAGCTTGGAATAACTCCGTCCAATTCAGCAACTCTTTTAACGCACAGAGGGACATCTGCACACGTCAGTTTGGCCAACAGGTATAAAATATATATCTTGATTTTTCTGGAAAGTGCCTCTAATTTTTGTATAACTGGTGAAGAGTAAGAGATAGACGATAAGTTACGACACAAAAATGTAGATCTCGTTAATACACACAATATACGCCATATACAGTTTTTGTAGAGTTAACCATTTCCGAGATATTCCTTGTTAAGTAAATTAAAATTGAAACTAATAACAATGAAAATCTCTGAAACGGGAGGTCATCTGAATAGACATTATTCTTTTGTTTTAATGAGGCCGTGCAAAGCAAAATGTAATTGTTTAATAGGCTGATTAGCTTTCTATCGCTTTAGCCTAGTCTTATCTTATTTCCCTTCTGCTCAGAAGGAGCTAATACAGGCATTCTGCTCGGTCACACTATGAACATAATCTTTTGTAACAATAGTTTGTAGAGAATGTCATATGAATGGCTACTTTCTATCGCTTTAGCCTAGTCTTATCTTATTTCCCTTCTGCTCAGAAGGAACTAATACAGGCATTCTGCTAATGATTATCTCGGTCACACTATGAAGATAATCTTTTGTAGCAATAGTTTGTAGAGAATGTCATATGAATGGCTACTTTCTGTAGCGAAGGTATTGTATTCCACCCAAAAATTCGATATCGAGATTATACCGGAAATACATGTTTCAGGAACCCTGAATTAAAAAAAAAATCAGAAACAGCTCCGTGTGTGTGTGTGTGTGTGTGTGTGTGTGTGTGTGTGTGTGTGTGTGTGTGTGTGTCTGTCTGTCTGTGTGTGTCTGTGGACATCATAGCTCAAAAACGAAAAACTTGGTATTTAAGTCTAGTATCTTCCAATAATGCGACACGAAGATTTTCAAGAAAATCCCTACCCCTAACTACCCTTTACATGGAAAACTTTTCGAAAATTTTGTTTTTCTTAATAATGGCACTCTAATAATTTTTATTAAAATACCACATATTAAAGCCATCTCTATCACAAATAAAATGTATATCTTGAATTTTCAGGGAATAGCTTCTTAAGACCTGTTTATTCTGGAGAATTTAGCTTAATTTGCCATAACCAGTAAACCGTAAGGGATATACAAAAAACTTACTGTACAAAAACTGTCGATCTTGTTGAAATACACAAGAGATGCCATATACAGTTTTTTCGTGGAGCTTACCGTTTTCGAGGTATTCCTTGTTTCAATTGTGAAGCACTTATACTTTTCTCAGACGGAATGACCGTTTTTCTTTTGTTCTACTCCTGGCTCAACAAAGAAGCGATTTGTAATGACAGTCTCATAACGACAGCTTTTAAAACATTTGACTATCACTTTAGCCTAGTGCATTCCCTTAGTTCCAGTCTACTTATAAGGAACTAAGTAATAAAATTCTGCTAATGTTTATCTCGATTAGCATTTTGTAGAAAGAAGTTTATTTGTAGAGTAGCTAGAGAAAGTCAGGTGAGTGTAACACATCAGATTTTTTGTCTCTAATTCAATAATGCCTTCAAATGGTGAAGTAATCGAACACTATTCTGGTTACAGTTTAATACATGCACACACAAATGTGCAGGTCATCAAACTGTTGCACTGGGAATCGGCCTCATTTACATAGACCGATTCATTGCCACCTGTGGGTAAGTTTAAAACGTAAGCGAGCGAGCGCTATCTTTGGAACACCTGCGTGTAATCTACACTGCGTCGGTAACGTGGTTACGGGTTCGAATTCCGGGTGCAGGTTTTGGATATTAGGAATCTTTTAAAAAATCCTATCTCAGGATTTGTACTAGCATGGAAACTCTTTTCTGGTTGTGGTACGACACAAGTGCTTTATTCAATTGGTTCAGCCTTTTTCCGCCGTCGCACACACACGCATTCCTCCTAAATGTTCTCCTGTGAAAATATACCGACCGCGACTATTGTTATTTACTAGTTTGAAGCGTTGATATCGTCCGTACTCTGGTTTGAATTACAATAACTATTTCCCTCACAGCTAAAGGTAGCCTGTCCGGCTCCACCACGGACTCAAAATATCACATCTTGGTTGTGCGGAGGTTCTTGACCAAGTGCCTCAAAAAGCGTCCCCTTGACCAGCGAAGAGCATTGTTTTCTGACCCGTTATGTTCCCTCGGACAGTGTACTCTCAGCTTCAATGCTCTACCCCTAACAGTACTGTGCTACCAGCTCGTGACAACTCGGCTACTTAGACGTGTTTGAAATCTTTCTTCCCATTCCCATTTATATTTCCCTTCTTGATATAATTTATATTATTAGCTATGATTTATCTTTCCCTTCTGAATGACTCTTTGCCCCGTGACAGGACATGTACTGTCTCAAAAGGAGCATTAATAATCTATACTTTGGGAACTTTCTTGCTACGCAATCATTGGGTATAAAATCTGATGTATTCCATTCACTTGATTTTCTCTACAACTCCGCAATAAACTATTGTTAAAAAGCTTATTCTTCTATTTACTTCATGCTAATCGATAACAAATTAGCAGAAATAGTCTTATTACTTGCTTCCTTGTAAGTAGAAGCGAAATAAGGGAGTAAAATAGGTTAAAGTGATAATCAAAAGCTGGTTGCTATGTGACTGAAGTTCCTTTGTTTGTATGGACAGGCGTTGACAAATCCCCGTATGAGAAAAATACAAGTATTTTAAAGCTGGAACCAATAACAAGAAGTATCTCAAAAACAATTCACTCCACATAAAAATGCATATAACATAAATTGTGTGTGTTTTACGTGATCTACATTTTTGTAAAGTAAGTTTTTGTCAATCTCTCACGGTTTACCAGTTATGCAAAATTCCGCAAATTTCATCCAGAATAAACATATCTTCAGAAGCTAATCCCAGAGAATAAAGATGCACATTTTTTTGTCTCGTAAATATTTTTAATATACGGCACTGCAAATTCGCTGCAATCATTTTTGAGAAAATCAAAATTTTCTAAAATGCTCCACGTAAAGGGTAATTGAGGATGTGGGGGGGGGATTTTCTTGAAAATCCAAGTTAAAGACCGTTTAATACCAATTTTGACATTTAACGACCTTTCGTTTCTGAGGTATGCTGCCCCCCACACACACAGACACCTACACGCACACACACTCACACACACACTCACACATGGACATTTTTCTGAAAATCCATTTTTGGATACAGGGTATCCTAAAACGTCTGTTTCCGGTGAAATATCGAATATATCGGTATCAAATGTTTGGGTGCAATACAATACTTTCCCTATACACTATGTACATGGTACGTGTAGAGAAAGTAAAAAAGAGAAATAGACGAGCAACGAGATAAAGTACGATAAGAAACAGCAGGGTACCAAAGCGTATTAAGAGTTACTCCTTCAGAAGAATTTCCTCAAGAGCAGCTTCATTTTATAAATTGAATACCCACAAAGCTTTCAAATGGACAATTTGCATGGCTGCAGCAGAGTTCAAAACTTGAACTGGGATTAGAAGATCGCCATTTTAAGAAATCTTGAACATTTCACTGTGCGTGTTGTGAAAGTGTGCACATATACGGACGACAATATAATATTCTTTTATTCGACTGTGCCACTTACTTGAATCAAAGGCCACCAGCGGCTCTCCATGGCATTGCCCTCAATTGTTTCGTAAATGCTTCCAAGGTGAATTTTAATATAGAAACACGAGCTGTATGACTAAGGTTTAACTCGCCTATGTGGTATGGTGGTAGCGTGTCTACTTCATATTCAAGAGGTCTTGAGTCTGAATCTTGGTTAGAGGGAGTTACCCGGACTTGGTATTTTCCTTTATCTTGAGAACACAAACGTCGAATTGACTGCCTCCGTCACAGAGTCTGGAACTATGAATGTGAGAGTGAGTGTGCGTGTGTTTAGTAATACAGAGTGATTTGTATACAACTGACACACTTCTTTCTTTAATTATTCCGTTGGAAATTCTTCAATGACCCAATTTTAGCACCAAATTAAGCAGAATGTTCTGGAGTTTCGATTCTTTGTCACTAGATGCGCAGATGTTTAACCAGACTTCAACACTGCAGAGTACCGACTGATTTTCATGGAGTTTGTTGAGCAACTGAATGATGTAGAGCTGAGTCAAGGATATTTTCAGCAAGATGGCACTACATGTCATACATCAAATGAATCCATGAACCTAATTGCAAGTTTTTTTGACGACCGGATAATTTCCAGGAACCTGTGGCCACCGAGATCTCCGGATTTGACATCGCCGGACTTCTTTCTATGGGGATACTTAAAAGACAGGGTTTACGCCATACGTCCCCAGACATTGGACGATCTGAAGCACATCACAAAGGAGATTCAAGCTATTGACAACAGAGTCCTCCAACGAGTGGCCAGTACGACGTGTTGAGTTGTGCCTTATGCAGGATGGAGAACTTTTTCAACATTTGCTATAGAGGTAAATAATCTCCCAAAATTTCTCTACAGTTTAGGTATAATAAGTTGTCGCTGGCACAACTGATTTTCAAACAATTAAAGAAAGAAATGTGTCAGTTCTATATAAATCACTCTGTATAAAATGTATTAAGCTAATGTTCTAAACCTACGTAATACGATTTGTTTCACAAGTCAAAGCCCCGATATGACCATCCAAGCTAAAGGGGGCTACACAAATAAAATAATTAGAAACAAAAAATAATCTTATATGTTACACTCACATGATTTTCTCTAGCTGCTCTACTAACAAACTTCTTACGAAAGATAATTCTTCGTTATTAGTATACGATAGTTCCACCACTTCTACACGTGGGCACTTTTGTTATTTCATCATTAGAGCCGCATTGTAGTTGCTTACTGGTCTGTTATAAACATTAAGGGCCCTAAGCTGCAAAGCGTAGCCCAATGTGGAGGGCCCTAAGCCGCAAAGCGTAGCCGAGAGATCTGTGAAGCTAAAACCCCAATGATCCAAACAAGAAGTCAAAATTTCGGCAATCTGGCAACCTTCACATCTGAACAATTTAATGTTTTCAACACTTTCGAGCATAGATTGCCAGTAAAAGTCTTAAAACCGTTTGTGTGTGTGTGTGTGTGAATGCGTGCCGCGGCATGTCCGTATAGGTGCTGGAATCGTATAGCTTTACCAATTCTTCTTTCTACACCATGCTAATCGAGATAAACATTAGCAGAATGTTCTTATTACTTAGTTCCTTATAAGTAGAAGGGAACTAAAGGAATGTGCTGTGCTAAAGCGATAGTCAAATGTTTTAAAAGCTGTCGTTATGCAATTGTAATTACAAATCGCTTCTAAGTTTGGCCAGGAGTAGAACAAAATGAAAACGAAAAGGAATACATCGAAAACGGTAAGTTCCAGGAAAAAAATGTATATGACATAACCTCAGTATTTTAACAAGATCTACATTTTTGTTTAGTAAGTTTTTATCTATCTCTACGGTTTACTAGTTTTATCAAATTAAGAAAAATTCATCCAGAATAAGCAGGTCTTTAAAGGCTATTCCCAGAATATTTAAATCAATAATTTTATTTGTGATAGAAATGGCTTTAAAATGTGGTATTTTAAGCAAAATCGTTACAGCCATTTTTAAGAAACACAAATATTCGAAAATTTTTCCATTAAAGAGTACTTAGGGGTGGGGGATTTTCTTGAAAATCTTGATGTCGCATCTTCGGAACAGACCAAACTTAAACAGCAGGTTTGGTATTTAAACGTCTTTTCATTTTTGAGCTATGCTGTCCACAGACACACACACACACACACACACACACACACACACACACACACACACACGGACCTGTTCTGAAAATTCCTTTTTTGGACACAGGGGGTCCTAAAACATATATTTCTAGTGAAATCTTGACATCGAATGCTTGGATGGAATACAATACTTATCTAACCACCTAGGTAGTGTGGTGGTTGCGTGACTGCCTCACATTCAAAAGGTCGTGAGTTCAAATCTCACTTAGAGTGAGTTGCCCGGATAAGGGTTTTTTGGGGTTTTCCCTTATCCTGAGCAGACGAATGTCGAGTAACTTCAAGCTCCATGGACCCCGAGATCGTTTGAACACCATTTCACCAAATCTATTCATCGTCCGATAAGACCAACCAGGTTAAAGGACGTTAACAAAAATAAATAAATAAATACATAAAAAAATAAATACATAAAAAATGAATAAGTACCCCTCTATCACTATGTACATTGTACATACGGGGCTAGAGAAAGTAAAAAGCTGATGTATTCCATTCACACGATTTTCTCTACATCTCTGCAACAAACTATTGTTAAAAAGCTAATGCTTTTATTTACTTAATACTAATCGAGAAACAATTAGCAGAAATAGTCTTATTACTTGCTTCCTTGTAAGTAGAAGCGAAATAAGGGAGTACCAAGGTTAAAGTGATAGTCAAAAGCTGGTTGCTATGTGACTGAAGTTCATTTGTTTGTATGGATAGGAGTAGAAAAATTTCTGTATGAGAAAAATTTAAATTTTTAAAAGTTGAAACAAAAGCAAGGAATATCTTAAAAACGATCAACTCCACGAAAAAAATGTATATAACATAAATTGTGTGTTTTAGCGTGCTCTATCAATTACGGTTTTGCAGTTACGCAAAATTACGTAAAATCATTCAAAATAAATTAAGTCTTCAGAGGCTATTGTCAGAAAATTCAAGATATACATTTTATTTGTCATGTAAATTACTTGAATATACGAACTTTTAATCAAAATGGTTGGATTTTGAGAAAATCAAAATTTTCGAAAATTTTTCCAACTAAATTGTAGTTAGGAGTAGAGGATTTTCTTGAAAATCTTCGTGTCTCAGCCTTAGAAAATACTAAACTTAAATATCAAGTTTGGTATTTTACCCACATTTCGTTTTTAAGTTATTATGTTCACAGACACACGAACCTTTTTCTGAAAATTATGTTTTACTTTCTCTATACGAACTATGTACATAGTGTATAGAGAAGGTATTGCATTGTATCAATACATTTGATACCGAAATTTCACCGGAAATACATGTTTTGAGATTCCGTGAATCCAAAAAGGAATTTTTAGAAAAATTTCCGCGTGAGTATCGGTGTTTCTGTCTGTCTGTCTGTGTGTATGTAGGTGGGTGTGTCTGTGGGCAGCTTAGCTAAAAACGAAGACACCGTTAAAGCCAAACTTGGTACTTAAGTTTGGTATCTTCCAAGGATGCGACATACAGATTTTCAGGAAAATCCCTCCACCTGAAACTACCCTTTACATGGAAAACATTTTGAAAATTTTAATTTTCTTAAAAAGGGCTCTAACGATTTTAAATAAAATACCGCATATTAAAGATATTTACCTGACTAATAAAATGTATATATTGAATTTTCTGGGAATAGCCCCTAAAGACTACTTTATTCTGGATGAATTTTACGGAATTGTGCATAACTGCTAAACTGTAAGAGATGGGGAAAAACTTAATACACTGAAAATGTAGCCCACGATTAAACACAAAATTTATGTAATTTACATTTTTTTTCGTGGAGTTTATCATTTTTAAGATATTCCTGGTTTTTTGTTTTAGCTTTGAAAAACTTATACTTTTCTCATAGAGGAATTTCTTAACTCCTGTCCTTACAAACAAAGGAACTTCATTTACATAGCAACCAGCTTTTGGCTATCACTTTAACCTATGGAACCCCATCATTTCACTTCTACTTACAAGGAAGCCAGTAATAAGACTATTTCTTGCTGATTTTTTCTCCATTAGTATGAAGTAAATAGAAGCATAAGCTTTTTAACAATAATTTGTTGCAGAGATGTAGAGAAAGTCATGTGAATGGAACGCATCAGATTGTTTTTGGATACAGGGGACCCTAAAACATACATTTCCGGTGAAATCTCGGTATCGAATTTTTGGGTGGAGTGCAATACCTTATCTATACTCTATGTACATAGTACGTATAGAGAAAGTAAAAATCTGATGTGCTCCATTCATATGACTTTCTCTATATATTTGGGACAAATTATTGTTAAATAGCTTGTGTTTTTATTTACTTCATACTAATCGAGAAAAAATCAGCAGAAATAGTCCTATTACTTGCTTCCTTGTAAGTGGAAGCGAAATAAGGGCGTACTATTGGCTAAAGTGATAGTCAAAAGTTCGTTGCTACGTGACTGAAGTACTTTGTATGGACTGCAATTGTTAAATTCCTGTAACACAAAAGTATGTTTTTAAATCTGAAACCAAAAAACAAGGAGTATCTCAAAAACGATCAACTCCACGAAAAAAATGCATATAGGATAAATTATGTGTTTTAAGCTGATCTGCATTTTTTGTGTCGTAAGTTTTTGTCCTTTTCTTACGGTTTAGCAGTTATGCAAAATTCCGTAAAATGTATCCAGAATAAAATAGTCTTCAGAGGCGTTGCCCAGAAAATTCAAGATATACATTTTATTTGTCGTGTAAATATCTTTAATATACGAAATTTTAATCAAAATCGCTAGAGCCATTTTTGAGAAAATCAAACTTTTCGAAAAAAGTTCCACGTAAAGGGTAGTTTAGATTTTTCTCAAGATCTTCTTGTCGTATCCCTGGAAGATGTCAAACTTAAATACCAACTTTGGTATTTTAGCGACTTTTCGTTTTTGAACTATCGTGTTCACAGTCACACGCACAGACGGACCTTATTTCTGAAAATGCTTTTTTTTGGATACAGGGGACTCTAAGACATATATTTCCAGGTGAAAAAATCGATATCGAATTTTTGGGTGGAGTGCAATACCTTCTCTATACACTATGAACATAGTACGTATAGAGAAAGTAAAAATGGGACCGACAATCTTGGAAGCCAACACCATACTTTAACGTTTTCATCATGCAGAGGTATATCGTAGTTGGTATGGGGGCTTATAGCAGCTCAATGTCTGTTGTTTTGTGTGTCGATATGACCTCACCTGTAGATTACTTATTGACTTGGAATAAGTAACTTGTGAAATCATTGAGTGTAACGCAAATGTACCTTGTTCCGATAAACCAGCTCTTTGTTTTGTGTCGTGTGAATAGGCTGTCTCCTGGCTCAATCGACGCAAACATTTCTTTGAAAAGTTCACTAAGCATCTTAGAATATAATCCACAGACTGCACACAGTGTTGGTCTATGTTTCCCACTCTCACTGTCTCCAGCTTTGTAGTCTTTATTGGAATATAGGGCACTTTGAATTATTTTTCTTTTTTACTTTCTCTACACGTATTATGTACATAGTGTATAGAAAACGTATTGCACTCCACCCAAAAATTCGATGCCGAGATTTATCCGGAAATACATGTTTTAGTGTCCCCTGTATAAAAAAAACATTTTCACAAAAAGATGCGTGTGTGTATGTGTTGGTATTTAAGTTTACTATCTTCCAGGGATGAGACACGAAGTTTTTTAGAAAAAAAACTCACTCCAAACTACCCTTTACAAGGAACTTTTTTCGAAAAGTTTGATTTTCTCACAAATGGATCAGTGATTTTGATTAAAATATCATATATTAAAGATATTCACTTGACAAATAAAATGTATATCCTGAATTTTCTGGGAATAACCTCTATAGACTACTTTATTCTGGATGAATTTTACGGAATTTTGTATAGCTGCTAAACCGAAAGGGATGGACAAAAACTTACCACACAAAAAATAATGAGCACATTAAAACACACAATTTATGTCACATTCATGTTTTTCGTGGAGTTGATCGTTCTGAGATATTCCTTGTTTTTGGTTTTAGCTTTAAAAGCTTATACTTTTCCCATACAGAAATTTGTCACCTCCTATCCATACAAACAAAGGAACTTCAGTCACATAGTGACCAGCTTTTGACTGTCACTTTAACCTATACAAGTAAAGTTTGGATTTCGAAGTGTTTAGCACAGATGTAATTAGGATCTTGAGCCAGGGCTGCAGACAACACTTCAACACTTGCTTACTGTTTGAGCACAGCTGTAGATGAAGCCTTAACAAACGCATATAACCCAACATTGTTGTATGTTACATGTCTGCTATTGCTCCAAATATTCCTAGTGTATATTTTTGTGTAAGCATTTATATTTATAATTTTAACGTGAAACATTTTTTTTTTTTTGTCTCATTTCCATACGCCAAATTTTTCGAGATCGTTCGTGGGTATGTTTGTGAATTTTTGTTATTTCTTCTTTCTTCTTAGGTCAGCTGTTGTGTGGGCTAGCTTCTTATTGGTCGTGGGTCATGACTCGGGGTTGAAGGTTTTCCTGCGTGTACGACTAGACAAAGACCGGCAGTGAGCGTTTGTCCCGGAGTGAAACGGGTCTCCAGGACTGGGAGAGCTGCACATTTTTTAGAAGGTATGGAAATCACTTTGCAACTTAGTAATATCGAAATTAGAGTAAGTTTTTGGCAGACTTACCTTTCATTCTTTCTATTTATGCATACAACTTGGCGGGTATAAATTGTGAACAGAATACAGTTTTTTGCTTCGGTGATCTTTTCGGGTGATTGGGAAGTCTGGAAAATTTCTGTTGTTCTTGGGCAGTAGCTTTTCTTTGGGAAGTTTTCAAGAAAATTCGTCTTTTATATCCATGTTCATGTGGAATCTAATGGGGAAGGTGCAGTTGTTGAGCAAGATGGCCAATGGTGTTCCGTGGTAAGATATTTATGTGGGACATTTTATTATTGTATTGAGGGTATTCCTTTAATAGTTGCGTTTCAGTAGTTGTGTAATAAGAATTAAATTAATAGCAATATTTTTAGAATTTTGTGAATCGCAAGGGTTAATAAGTGTCTATATATATGATAAGGGTTGTTTTATTTGTTGAATGATATGGGGGTTGATTATACTGTACTGCGGTAAGGTCTGCTTCTGTTTCAGGAATATATACACATCATTGATGACTAGCATATTGTTGTGATTGATTTGTAGGTAAATGTCACCAAAGTATTAGGAAAGCACTTTGGTGCTATATTCACATTAGTGTAACTGTTTTACAAGTCTAACAATAGTTATTAAAAACAAAGGCAAGATGAAAAGGATTTATAGATTATAAGTGATTTTTAGCATTTTGAAATCAGTAATTTAGCATTTTGATGTGTGCATTTAGCATTTTATAGCATTAATGCATTTTCAATGTAGCATACTAAAACCTATATCTTGAATTGATTCAGATATTGAAAAAGCTTTAATGTGACATTAATAACACAACATTAGTAAAGGAGAACTCAACTCTCTACAATAACACTGATATTGACAACAATGGCAAAATAATAAATTATTGTTGACATAAACGGTTAGCATATGCGATAAAATGTGTCTATAATGTATACATAAGGCCAGTGTCCTCATTTCAGGACATACTTTTTCATTCTCATTTTTTGTATACAAATTTATGTACCAATTCTTGTAAATAAAGTAGAGTCTCTTTCTTTAATGTTTGTTAACAAGCAAATAAGATTATTTAACTTTGATAACTTGAAATTGGTTTATTTCTGTTTGCCAAGTTCAGATTTATAATATGTAATTTACAAACAGATGAGGGAATTAGTTCCGTATTCCAAATCAGTACGTGGACAAGTGCGTCAGAATTAAAAACATTCCACAAACTCGTCAGATGCAATTTCTGGAAGAAAATAAATAATGAAAGAAAGAACATTTTAAAAAAGTCCCAGATTTCGCATTTTGAGTCCATTTCGCATTTCATCGCATTTTCAAAACACATTAAAATGTGATATAGAGGTCGTAAAAAACGCAAATGCAAGAGTAAAAGGCTTTATTAACATTTCCCGCAAGATCTTGTATTTCGCTGAAATATTCGCACGTATAGATAGTCATTTTCATTGGCTTTTGTATCTTATTTTTTGTTACTCCCATATCATACATTGTACATTGAATTCACGGCGGTTTTGCCGCATATGCTTTTGCTTCTAAGAATTAACATACAAACAAAATATATACATTTATTGGTCTTTATTCCTTTGCCGATCCAGATTTATTCGGCCGTTAGGATCGCTCATGTAGTTGTTTACAAGTTTTTCGTTGTTTTCGTCTCTATAATTCATTATGGCAGAGGCTGCCCACATTGATATGGATAATACTGCGAGACCACTATTGGTTACGGAGACAACATGGCCACCTGACAGGTGAACGACAGGCTTTGAGATTTCGTCGATTAGGTTACGTTAGGTTAGATTAGGTGTGTGTAAATGTACTGTATCAAAATAAGGGATAAAAATGGACGTACTGAAAATCGTTTCTGCTTTACAATGCGAAATGCACAGTCTTCCGTTTGTTTTGTCTGCTTATGCATGGGCAGCCATGTTGGTCAATCGACCAATTACAGAGTCAAATCTAATGCAATGTCACTATTAAGACAGAGAACTCGCGGATTTCGTGGAAAAAATAGGTTGGCAGTATGGTTTGTGCGTTCGTAAAAATTACAAAATGGAGTGAATATGTTGCTTATATTTTGCGACGAGTTTTATATATAAGAAACTGGCTCAAATATGGCGGGGGGGGGGGGAAGGTCAGAGCAACTCTAAATGATCACAAGACACACGTTCCATGTACATTTTTATTGCTCAGGTTAGTATTTTCAACATTTTCAATCTGGACGTCCTGCGGAACTTTTAACTGGTGAGATTAATTGTTGTGCATTGAAAATTTTTTACTCAGATCTTATACAGTTTAAAAGTGTTTGTGGGACTCAGTTCTTTTGCCAAGTTGTAGATGTTGCAAGGGATTTAACTTCAGCATTTGTTTTTGTCTTTTTACAGTTTCCGATTCATTATTGCGTAGGATTTAAGGGGTTACTTTCTTCTTTTTTTTTTCTCTTTTTTGAGAACTTATATGCTAAGGGCATTTTCAGATTATTAGGTGGGGTGTATATTTTTTATTTCTGATCGAGATGGGATTTATATTCTTGTTGTAATTATAAACTTTCTTTTTCGGGTCTATTCTCTCTTGATTGAACGTTTCCTTGATAGTTTTTTTGAAAATTTGTGTTCATAGTGGTATGATAAAGGTTTGCTTAATTATATTTAGTTCTCCATTTATATAATTACTCTTGTTGCTTGGCGATGACGCTATTTCCTTATTATTGACATCTTTGCACATTTAGTTGGAAACTTTCCATATAAAATGAAGCAAAATTTTCTCCTGCTGGAACTTATGATTATTCTGCCACTCAATTACTTTGCTGCACTACACTTAGAGCAAAAGTTAAAGTCAGAAATTTTAATTCTTTTATTAAATTCTGTATAGAGTATTTATTCTTTCTCTTCCATTATTATTGTTACGAATTTTTACTTTCTCCATCCCTGAATGCACAATGCACATAGTGTATACAGAAGGTATTGTATTGCACCCAAACATTCGATGCCGATATTTCACCGGAAATGCATGTTTTACGACCCCCTGAATCAAAAAAAAAAAAAGTATTTTCAGAAGACGGTCATGTGTGTGTGTGTGTGTGTGTGTGTGTGTATGTAAGCAGAGACCGTTAAAAATGCATGAAAAATGCCTTTATCTAGAGGAAATCGCAATCGAAAGAAAAGGATGGATGAGGGGCGCCCGTTGAAGGGAGCAGGGGGGGGGCAATTTTTTCTACTAAGAATTCTTTTAAGGTATTCTTATTAATGTTAAGGTATTACCGTGCTATTAAGTTAATATGATTCTTTGAAAGTAAACATATAACGCGTGTATTTTATAAGATTTCTAATTTCAGAATTAAAATATACGTGTCATGTATGCATACACAGAGACAGACTGACAGACAGATACATACATATATACATGGCCGAGTGGTTAGACCAGTTGTCTCTCACCTAGACGGCCGGGTTTTTTTTTTTTTCAAAAAAATACAGTCCCGGAGGCTTGTCAGGACTCCGGCGCTGTATTCCTTTTTTCTCCCTTTTTTCCAGTTTCCTATATTTCCTTAGTAAACCTTACTATTCTTAACCTTTTCCTTTTACATTTACAAACACAGCAACACCCATGCCCAAGGCGGGACTCGAGCCCACGATCCTGTGCACCACGAAGCGCCAAAGCCAGACACTAGCGAGCGCGGCCACCGGGATCGGCAGTTCGATCCCAAACGACCGCATGTAAGGTTTGTGGTGGACCAAGTGGTGCAGTGCCGGGATCTCCAGTTTCCCCCGCCATTACATTCCACCGGTGCTCCATGTTCACTCCATGTATCAGCAGCGTCATCGCCTGTGGTGTCAAGTAGTTAAAGCGGCTGTTAAACACTATAAAAATTCGTACATAGATACACAGCATATTCACTCACACATACAAAATATTCTGTGGTTTCAAAACAGATAAGTGAAGAGTTGTTACAAATTATTACTTGTTATATTAATCTATATACAAACATATGCATTCATTTTGCAAACTAGGGACAAAATCATACCTTGTACACTTCATCTTAATTTTGTAAACGATTTGAAGCTTTACGCCTTAACATAGTTTGATCTTATTCTTACTAAGTTTCTGTTTAAAGTATAGACGTGCCTCTTTGCGGTAGTTTTCTTAGTTCCTAGGCCAATAATAGATAGTAAAAGGGGAAATCTACTGAAACAGGGGGAAAACTGAATCTATAAACTCTGAGGTATAATTTCCGGGTCTACTATTAATGAAATGAACAATTCGCGCCCCGCTAATTTAACGCTATTATGAAAAAATATTTCAGGGCCCAATATTCACATCGGATTTGCATATGTGTGAAAAGTGTGAAGCTGTTAACAGGTTTTATTTTCATTGGTCTAATGCACCAGCATTACATGCGTGTCATTTGATAAAATGGTTAGCCTCTGCAGAGTATAAAAAATTCAATTTATTTGATTGCATTTGGCTTGGGAATTTGCGTCAATAGCATTACCAACAAAGCCATGGCGATGGTGCGTGCGTGAAAGGTTCCCTTATACATTTTAATGTACGGAAAGTACTTAACATTACATGCATTAACAAAGCTATACTCGCCAGAGGTATAGAAGTCCATTTGAAATAGTTTTAATCTGGTTTTAAACCTGCATTCGATTTTCTGAGTGATCTTCGATTTGTTGAAGAATTGGACTTGCTTTTTAATCTTATCACCATCAATATCTTGAAACAAAATTTCATTTCAAAGATTACTTCGTAATATTCTTTAAGGGTATATAAGTGTCTATCATGGTTACGTACGCTTTAAATGTAAAAAAAAATCTGATGCGTTCCTTTCACGTGACTTTCTCTGTATCCCTACAATAAATTATTGTTAAAAACGTATTCTTCTATTTACTTCATGCCAATCAAAAACAAATTAGCAGAAATAGTCTTATTACTTACTTCCTTGTAAGTAGAAGTGAAATAAGGAGTAGCATAAGGCTAAAGTGATAGTCAAAAGCTGGTTGCTATGTGACTGAAGTTCCTTTGTTTGTATGGACAGCAGTTGACAAATTCCTGTATGAGAAAAGTAAAAGTATTTTAAAGTTGAAATTAATAACAAGGAATATCTGAAAATACGGAATTTTGCATAACTCATAAACCGTAAGAGATAAGCAAAATTTACTAACGAAAAAGTGTAGATCTCGTTAAAACACACCATTTATGTTACATACATTTTTCCGTGGAGCTGATCGTTTTTGAGATATTCCTTGTTATTGATTTCAGCTTTAAAAACTTATACTTTTCTCATACAGGAATTTGTCTAACTTCTGTCCATACAAACAAAGGAACATCAGTCACATACTATCACTTTAACCTATGGTATTCCCTTATTTCGCTTCTACTTACAGGAAGCAAGTAATAAGACTATTTCTTCCATTTTTGTTTTCGATTAGCATCAAGTATATAGAAGCATAAGCTTTTTAACAGTAATTTGTTGCAGAAATGTAGAGAAAGTCATGTGAATGGAACACATCAGGTTTTTTGTTTTTCATTTATCTTACATTAGTCAAAAGAAAATGCCACTGAGCTTCAGACGCGATAACCTCATTTTGACAGTTTTAAACAACAGGCACTAGAGATTAAAACTGAATCCAGTTTTAACTCAGACTTGAAAAACAGATATAATTGGAATGGTCGCACAGTCGTGATTGACAACGAATTTTCCAAAGCTGTGCGCCATTCTCTGGTGCATCAAATCTGGCAATCACATCCCCGACATGACTATGACGTTGACATCATTTGCAATTAGTTTGTCAAGAATATAAAAATGTGTAAATTGTAGTGAGAGAAAATCTCTACGCGCCATTGATGTTGCTGGCATTCAAATATTAATGGATTTAGTGATACAGTAATGAGAAATATCGATAGGTACTGTAAAATAAGCCTGGTGTTCCATAGGTAGAATCAGACTGAATAATTCAATACCATAACCCAGATTTGAACCACGGATCTCCTGGTCTCTGGCCGGTTGCTCTACCACTGAGCTACCATGGCAACATGCCGGCATAGCACAAGGTGATCTAAATTATTTTGAGATGACAACCCCAATGGCGACTTACAATGTTGTAGGTACTTTAAGTCCCAGGATTCATAGTATAGCCAACTGTTATGGTCAATTGGTGTTGGATTAATTGTTTTTTCACACAAGCCGTGTGTGGACGTTTCGCTTTGAGTTGTGTTGCTCAGACACACACACACACACAAAACACGAATATTTTTCTAAAAATCTGGATGTTACATTCGCATGACTTTCTCTACATCGCTGTAATAAATTATTGTTAGAAAGCAAATTGTTCGGTCTACTTTATGATAATCGAGACAAACATTAGTAGAAATTGTTTTAATTATTTTCTTCCTTGTAGGTAGAAGGGAATACACTAGGCTAAAGCGACAGTCAAATGTTTTAAAATGTGGTACTATGTGATTACGTGGCCCTATGAGAAAAGTTTCAGTATTTTAAAACTGAAATCAATAACAAAGAATACCTCGAAAACGGTCAACTCCACTAAATACAGACATAAATTGTGTGTTTTATTGTGATCTACAATTTTGTGTAGTAAATTTTTGTTTATCTCTTACGGTTTATCAGGAATACAAAATTCAATAAAAATCACCCAGCGTAAAGAGGTCTTCAGAGGCAATTCCTATAAAATTCAAAATATACATTTTATTTGGCAGGTAAATATCTCCAATGTAAGATTTGAATCCAAATCGTTAGAGGCATTTTTGAGAAAATCTAGTTTTAAATGTTTTTTTCCATGAAAAGGGTAGTTTCGGGTGGGGGGGTTTTCTTGAAAATCTTCGTGTCACATCCTTGGAAAATACTGAACTTAAATATGAATTTGGTATTTGACGGTCTTTTCGTTTTTGAGCTATGCTGTACACACACACACGCACACTCGCACTCACACTCACACATACAAGGGTCTTTATCAAAAATGCTTTTTAAGGGTATTTACGGTGAAATCTCGGTATTGAATTTTTGAGTGCAATACTACACCTTCTCTATACGTACATAGTACGTGTAGAGCAAGTAAAAAACACACAAACCGAATATCCTTTAGCTTACTAACACCAAGTAGCCCAATCACCCTGCAGTTTAACGTTAAAAGAGCTGCAGAACTTAACGGGGCTATTTCAAATTAAAACTGATAAGTAGGGTCCTGACTGAGCTATCTTGTTTTACCCCTCTTGCTTATCAGCGAACATGGTGGACGGGTCACTCACGTTGAGAAGAGTAAAACAAGGGTCGTTCTCTCCAGTTTCCACTGAACAGTTTTAAGTTCAAATAGCCGCGTTAAGTTCTGCTTCTCCTTTAACGTACAAAGGGAAGTCAGCTCGCAGTTGAGTCATCAGGTATATAATATACTTAAATAGATTTAATTCAAAGTAAATTGAAACTTATTTAAACTATTCCTTTATAACGAATAGCTTAAGTCCTTATATCTGGTATAGGCTATCTTTTCATCGAAAAACGTTTGTTTATTTAGACAGTAAATTCAGAAATAATTATATTTTGCTGCAATATCAACCGTTCTGCCGTTTTCGAACGAGTGTCCGAGATGCTTAGTTTAAATTGGTTTTTTACCTTCTCTGCACGTACTATGTAGATGATGTACTAACTTTTCCCTAAGTTTCTATTGTTTCCTTATTTGTTTGCCGTTTCATTTTCACTTATAAATACGCATACATGTACAAACACCGGAACTCGAACCCGTGATCCCCTGCGCCACGAATGCGTGGCAACGAGGATCGACTATCTTACGAATCTGAACTTTGGGACTGGAGTAAAATAAACATAAATACAGGACGACTCCCAGGAAGCAAACGGCCGGATTAACCTTCACCACATATCTACGAAAATAAAGTGATGGTCAAAAGGGGCTTATTATACCGTGGGTTAAGGACCTACAAAAACATAGAATAATTCCCAGCCCCAAATATTAAAACTGAGACAGCGTTTACCTCTTAAACTCTGGCATTTAGTATTGTATTTAAAAAATTCAATTGAAATTCGAGATGGTGCCAATAGGTTGGCAAGAAAGTTTGTAAATCCAAATACGTGTTCGCCTAATGTTAAAGTTCTAATGCGAATTTTATCTGAAAGTTTGCGTGTGAATTGAATTGAACCATTAGTAAACGTTTTTCACAGCAGATTGTTTGAAGCCGTGGATATAGTATTGTGATCCATCTTTCCAGAACGGGAATAACTCTCATAATATGGCTTCTCGTAATTTCATTTCCGAGCTGCTGCATAGGACTATTGGCATGCGTGTTGCTTGCCATTTTCTTCGAGGCAAACGAATAATAGAAACATTTACGCGAAATAATATTGGCTAGTGTTCGAAAACGGTATCATTAGTCTCAGGAAACTGGTGATATAGTAATCCCTTCTGCAGAACATCAACCCCAGTACTAATACAACATAACATGAAAGCTCCGGGCGCATATATTTAAATAACGTAGATATAGACAGAGAGAACAGCTAGGAAAATATATCAAAATGAAAATAAGTAGGAAGCGGAACGGTGCAATTAGGTAAACACTCTGTATAAATATGATTTAAGATAAAATGTTACAACATTGTGTATGTATATCGTAGTTTGTTGCAACAATTGGCAGGTCGGACTTGGGCAGACAGCTAAGAAAATAGCCTTAACAATGGGATTGCACAAAAACTGTTCCAGCCGCGCAGGGAGTGCATAAAGTGGCGTGGTGCGTGTATGTGTGTGTGTGTGTGTGTGTGAGAGAGAGTGAGAGAGAGAGAGGGATAAAGCTATATAGGAATTCTCAGAGAGAGAGAGAGAGAGAGAGAGAAAGAGAAAGGGATAAAGCTATATAGGAATTCTCAGAGAGTGAGAGAGAGGGAGAGGGATAAAGCTATATAGGAATTCTCAGAGAGAGAGAGAGAGAGAGAGAGAGAAAGAGAAAGGGATAAAGCTATATAGGAATTCTCAGAGAGAGGGAGCGAGGGAGAGGGAGGTGGGAGAGAGTGAGAGAGAGAAAGAGAAAGGGATAAAGCTGTATAGGAATTCTTAGAGAGAGAGAGAGAGAGAGAGAGAGAGGTTAGAGAGAGGAGGGATAAAGCTATATAAGAATTATCAGAGAGAGAGAGAGAGGATACAAAGGGATAAAACTATATAGGAATTCTCAGAGAAAGACAGGGGGAGGGAGAGGGAGAATGAGAGAGAAAAAGAGAAAGGGATAAAGCTATATAGAAATTCTCAGAGAGATAGAGACAGAGAGAGAGAGAGAGAGAGAATACAAAGGGATAAAGCTATATAGGAATTCTCAGAGAAAGAGAGAGGTTACAAAGCGATAAAGCTATATAGGAATTCTCTGATATGTCAGCAGTAGCTGCAGGAAAATGAATGATGACACATTCATACAACGCTGTGAAAAACACCAATAAGAACAGATGTTACAAATTGCCGCGAGTTTGCACGTCACTGCTTCAAGCAAGATGCTACGATGTTTCACTCTGAGGTTGAATTTACGGTCTTCAAGAGGAGAAGAAGAAGAAGAAGACGACACTAAACTTCCCGCTAACACATTAACAGGGAGTAACAGGCCAAAGCAGTAAAATCGACCGTTTAATACTCTTAAAAAAAAAAAAAAGGCAAAACAGAAAAGACATCATGAATACCAAGAACAGGTATAAAACAAGTAATTAAGGGAAAGCAGTTTGCCCGCCGCTTTCAGGTATTATTTTGCAGATAACCGTAAGAGAAATAACAGTACGTGGTTCTTGTAGTATTGTTTTCAGTGAACCACTCTTAAGAAAGCAGTCCATAGAGAGTAGTTAAGACTTATAGTGAGTGATCTTCAAATACGAGCACTTATTCGGCAGAATTCACTTTGTCCAAGTGTCAGATGCGACACCCCAAAAAACGCGCAAACACACGTACACCCATACATACAAACACACGTACACCCATACATACAAACACACGTACACCCATACATACAAACACACGTACACACATAAAAGCACACGTACACACATACAAACACACGTACACACATTCAACACACATAGGTGTACACATACAAAAACACGTGCACAAATACAAAAATCACGTACACACATAAAAACACGTACACACATTAAAACACACAAAAGTATACACAATGAAACACACAAAGATACACACGTGCAAACACACGTACACACATACAGAAACACGTAAACACATACAGAAACACGTACAAACGTACACAGAAACAAAAACATATACACATCTACAAACACACGTACAAACATACAAACACACGTACACACATAAAAAATGTACACATACACAAACGTACAAACACACACACACGAATACACATATACAAACACACATACGCACACACACACTGATACACAAAAAAAACCGCATACGATCTCATACACTGACGCACACGCACACACACTCACACTCACTCACACACACTCACACTCACTCACACACACTCACACTCACACACACTCCTACACACTCTCACACACACTCACACACACTCCTACACACTCTCACACACACTCACACACACTCCTACACACACTCACACTCACACACACTCCTACACACACTCACACTCACTCACACACACTCCTACACACTCTCATACACACTCACACACACTCCTACACACACTCACACTCACTCACACACACTCCTACACACTCTCACACACACTCACACACACTCCTACACACACTCACTCACACACACTCCTACACACTCTCACACACACTCACACACACTCCTACACACACTATCCACACACAAGCTAAAGCCAGTAAGATTTAAGTGGTAATATTCACTCACGAATATGTTAATATTACTCTTCTGTAGCAATTTATGTATATATATATATATATACACACACACATATGTAGTTGCAGAGTTAAATACATTTTATTTTCATATTTTTAAGTCTACAAAATGCACCGACGGCAATAATTTCAGCTTTCTACGCTAAAATGTTCACTATCGTCGAAAAGGATGTTTGATTTCCAAATTGTAGTAAATTTAAATAAACAAGAAAGCTATAATATGAATAACTGTATAAAATAATTGTGTAACGTACATTTTGGCATTACATAATCAAAATGTTCTATGTCCATCAAAATTTGAGAAAATTGATTGGAATTTCTTAAATTGGAGTTTTTACCATACATAAAATTTTACGTGGTGAATGAATTGTGATATTTTTAAAACTTTAGAACATTTAATCTGTAAAATTAATATTTTTTTCATATATCAATATTGTTAGGATATTTTTGTGTCTTGTATATCACAAAAGATTCTTCTGCACTTTCGGGAAAAAAAGTATATTGAAACAAAAAGCTAGAGCAGTGGGACATTTTGAAAGCGTGAGAACCTAGTTTTGAAGAAAAACGTTGTTTTATAAAACTGTATGCTAAGAAACAAGTGTATTTTACGTTTCGTAATCGGCTTACCCTCCCGTTTTTGTAGAACTGACACCCCCCCTAGGACTCGTAGGGGTCAGAAGAATGGAGAACATGTTACGAGTGGTCGGCCCAACGCCAGACATGAACATGAGGAGGAGAAACCGGAGAAAATCCGCAGCTTCATCCACCATGAATCCCGCATGGGATCGAACCCGGGCATCTTCTGTACGACCATTAATTGGGTATAGAGCCCGAGACAAGGACGGAGAAAGTTCCAAGCTTTATAACCTTACTACTTTCTTTACGCGTTCTATGTACATATGTGTATTGTAATGTACCCAAAAATTCGATACCGAGATTACATCGGAAATACATGTTTTCAGTCCCCTGTATATAAAAAGATCATTTTCAGTAAAGATCCGTGTGTGTGTGTGTGTGTGTGTGTGTGTGCGTGTGTCTGTGAACACGATAACTCAAAAACGAAAAGTGGGTAAAATACCAGACTTGATATTTAAGTTCACTATATTTCAGGGATGCGACACGAAGATTTTGAGAAAAATCCCCCCACCCTAAACTATATTTTACAAAGAACTTTTTTCGAAAATTTTAATTTTCTCAAAAATGGCTCTAACGCTTTTGATTAAAATCTCTTATATTTAAGATATTTATGTGAAAAAATAAAATGTTTATCTTGAATTTTCTGGGAACAGCCTGTGAAGACGTTTATTCTGGATGCATTTTAAGGAATTTTGCATAACTGGCAAACCGTAAGAGATAGACAAAACCTTCCTTAGCAGGAAATGTAGAGCTCGTTAAAACACACAGTTTATGTTCTATAGATTTTTTCGTGTAGTGGATTGTTTTTTAGATATTCCTTGTTGTTGGTTTCAGTTATAAAATATTATACTTCTCATTTGGAAATCTGTCAACTCCTGTCCATACAAACAAAGGAACTTCAGTCACCTAGCAACCAGCTTTTGACCATCACTTTAACCTTTGGTACTCCCTTATTTCGCTTCTACTTACAAGGAAGCAAGTAATAAGACTATTACTGCTATTTTTTCTCGATTAGCATGAAGTAAATAGAAGCATAAGCTTTCACAATAACTTGTTGCAGTGATGTATGGAACACGTCAGATTTTTAACTGATATTTGCAAGTATCCCGACTGATCGAATATACTTTCTACCGACAGTTCCTTACATGGTGGATTAGCTAAGGATAATATCAGCAAGCGCGGGGAAGTGAAACAAACGAGTGAGTAACCGTAACTGCAAACTCATCACGCGTGTCATTGACCTTCAGCGCTGCTGCAGCAGCTTTCACTGGGTTCCTAGGACAAGGCCAATGTTAGCTAACAGCGTACGGCACCTGCTGTACAACTTTCAACTCACCTGTTTATTTACAGCTTCTACCTCCCATAAAACCTGTCCGTTGACGTGCAGTTAGCAAACTTGTTATTCACTGCATTCTGACATTACCAAAAAGTGGAACGAGGAGAGAGTATCAATAAATCGCAAATAGCAACCCAATAATCTTACTATTGTTTTGCAAAGGATATAAAATAGTGAAATTAAGCTTAAGGTAATGAAATATAATGTAATACACACCAACAGAGTCTTAGCACTTACAAGAAAACCACGGATGCTCATTCAAAATTGAAAAAAAATCTTATGTGTTCCATTCACATGAGTTTCTCTACATCTTATTCATCTATTTACTTCATGTTAATCGAGAAAAGATTAACAGAAATCATCTTATTACTTGTTTCCATGTAAGTAGAAACGAAATAAGGGAGACGATAGGTTAAAGTGATAGTCAAAAGCTGGTTGCTACGAGACTGAAGTTTCTTCATTTGCATGGACGGGAGTTGACACATTCCCGTATGAGAAAAGTATAAATATTTTATAGCTGAAAGCAATAACAAGGAATATCTTACAAACGATCAACCTCACGAAAAAAATCTGATGTGTTCCATTCACATGAATTTTTCTACATATCTACTACAAATTATTGTTAAAAAGCTTATTCTTCTATTTACTACATGTTAATCGAGAAAAAATAATAATAATAATAATAATAATAATAATAGAAATCGTCTTATTGCTTGCTTCCGTGTAGATAGAAATGAAATAACAGAGTACCATAGGCTAAAGTGATAGTCAAATAGGAGTTCATTTATTTTATGGAACATACAAATCCATAGAAATTGACCATAACAGTTGCCTATTCTATGAATCCTGGGTCCAAAGTACTTAAACATTGTAAGTCGCCATTGGGGTTGTCATCTCAAAATAATTTGAGCTCACATTGTAGTTTACTGGGAAACATGCGAGGCAGTTGAGAAATTCAGTGCTATACCGGCATGTAGCCATGGTAGCTCAGTGGCAGAGCATCCGGCTAGAGATCGGGAGATCCATGGTTCTAATCCCGGCTAAGGCATTGCATTTTTCAATCTGACTGTACCTATCCAACTCCTGTCCTACACACGGCTAGAGATCGGGTGATCTGTGGTTCAAATCCCGGCTATGGCATTGCATTTTTATGCCTGACTCTACCGATCTAACTCCAGTCCTACACACGGCTTGTGTGAAAAGACAATTGTTCCAAATATCTACATCATTTAAAAATGTAACATCTATTAATATTCAATGTAAGCTGCTGCTGATGATAGACAAGTAGTGTAGAGTGCCGAAGGCTACAGCCAGCAGAGAAGCGGTCCATCTGATCAGCGGCGATGACCTTGAAAACGCTGCGACGGTGGTGGTGGTAGCTTGCACAGTGATGCCGTTAAATGCCTCTCGACACGAAGGTGGTCGGACTCGATGTTCCGGATCAGAGTCGCTTCCCGCACCACTAAGCTCCTCGAAGGTGCAAGATGCTGAGGCGACTGGTTGTCTGAGTGGTGGTAGTGAAGTGTCCTGAGTGTGACCAAGAACCGGCAGCGGTGGCGGAGGACGTGTCCAAGGCGATGGCGGAGTCGTTCCTGTGTGCTAACTTCCACCAGCAGGTGTCGCTCTAACAAGGGCAACCGTTTCGCCGAAACAGCGTCCTTCCGTGCGTGTGCGCGCGCGGGGCATAGATAAAAAACGATACGCTCGTTAAATACCAAACTTAGTATTTAAGTTCAAAATCTCCCAAGGGTGCTCCACAAAGATTTCCAACAAAATCCCCCTTCACCCTCATTACCCTGTTCATATGATACATTTCAAAATTAGCTTTAACGATTTTTATTAAAATACCATATGTTTAAGATATTTTCTGGCAAACGTAATATATACCTTGAATTTTCTGGGAATAACCTATAAAGACTTCATCATTCTGGATGGCTTTTATAAGTAAGAGAAAGACAGAAACTGGCTACACAAAACATGTACCTAGATTTCATTAAAACACACACTTTATGACATAGACTTTTTTTTAAGTAAATAAATAAATATAAAATGAGTTAACCGTATTATTCTTCGTATAACGGTAGCATTAGAGTCATTGATTTGCACAACAATATGTTCTGGTCTAGTTTTTCTTCTTTTTCCAGAAGTGCTCAATACTCTAGTTCCTCCTGTTGACCGCAGCTCTTACGAATTCTCTTTATCGTTGACATGGAAACACCAGTACTATAACATGCAGCTTGTGACACTGGATATAAATACTGTTTATTCACAGCTTCTTCATCATATTTATCAGTAACGCTATTTATAAGTTCACGCCCTTCTGAAATCGCCCTCCGTGGTGTAATGGTAAAATGCTATCTAATACACCCAAGATCGCGGGTTCAAACCCGGTGGAGGACGATGGATTTTTTCGGGGTAAAAATCCTTAGCATGGCTTCCTTTAGAAGGAAAGTAAAGCCGTGGGTCCCTGTCGTAGATTTACGGCACGTAAAAGAACCTTGAGCCTGTTAAAAGAAGCCCCTGAGTAAAATTAAGCCAGTATAGAATGGGACGCTGAGAACCACAGCAGTTAAAGGGCGTCCATAAATAAAACTCCATTTAATTTACGCCCTTCTGAATGCACCACCTTACATTTCTTAACTTCAGCCTTGGTGAAAAGAATAGAAAACTTTCTTAAGCATTGAACTACTTCTGCACCTTATTACACTAAGTAGGCTATGCTAGGTTAATATACTTATCATCAGGAATGATTACTGTATAACAGCTTACCGGGTAACTATATATCGCTTTCCCCTCTCCCCACACCTCATCCTCACGGGCCCAGAACACAAATACAGATTAAGTAAAACACATTGCTGGAAACTAAACACCGGAGAGAATTTGAGCACTGGAAAAAGCGAATGCAGGACCAAATTCGCCCAACGCTTTTTTATGGTAAAATATTGCCAGATAAATCAATGGAAACTACATTTTATACTTGTGTTGTTTTTTTCTCCATGTTTACATTCAAGTATTAATAACACATTACTTCACAATGAAACATGTATACTTGCAACTAAAGAACATTTCTGTTTGTTACTACTCGTCTTCCCTTATTATGTTTGCCGCCCTCCCAACCAGAACCGACTGCACCAATATGATTTTTTACATGACGCACGACTTTTACATTTCTCCTTCAGTGGTCAACCGTTCTTATCAGATGATGTTACTCTGTTCCTTTAAGCTATATATTGGGCTCGGAGTTTTAGCATAAATCCAGAATAAACTTCCGTCGCTTACCAGGCACTTCCTTATATAGCACCTAGGCATTTCTGGCAACCAAATCAAGTGTTATTGAATACCTGCATTGGCAAATGTTTTCTGCTGGCTTTTGTGGAACATATTTTACTTTTTCTACACGTACTATGTACATAGTGTATAGTGAAGATATTGCACTCCACCCAAAAATTCGATACCGAGATTTCACCGAAAATGTATATTTTAGGGTTCCCTGTATCCAATAGAAGCATTCTCAGAAAAAGGTCTGTGTGTATGTGAACACGATAACTCAAAGAAGAAAAGTCTGTAAAATACCAAACTTAGTATTTAAGAAGTGTCTTCCAGGGATGCGACACGAAGATTTTGAGAAAATTCCCCCCACCCAAACTACCCTTTACATGGGACTTTTTCGAAAATTTTTATTTTTTCAAAAATGGCTAAGGATTTTGATTAAAATATCCTATATGAAAGATAATTACCTGACAAATAAAATGTATATCCTTAATTTTCTGAGAATATCCTTTAAATATTACTTGATTCTGGATTAATGTTACAGAATTTTGCATAGCTGCTAAACCGTAAGACATACACAAAAACTTATTACACAAATAATGTAGAGCTCGTTATGTTATATTAATTTTTTTCGTGGAGTTGATCGTTTTTGAGATATTACTTGTTTTGGTTTCAGCTTCAAAAAACGTATACTTTTCTCATACAGGAATTTGTCAACTGCTGTCCATACAAACAAAGGAACTTCAGTCACATAGCAACCAGCTTTTGGCTTTCAGTTTAACCTATGGTACTCCGTTATTTTGCTTCTACCTACAAGGAAGCAAGTAATAAGGCTATTTCTGCTATTTTTTTCTCCATTAGCATAAATTACATAAAATCATAAGCTTTATAACAATACTTTGTTGCAGAGATGTGGAGAAAGTCATGTGAATGGAATACATAAATGTTTTTAGCATATGGTCTACAACGTCGACCCCAAATTTAGTTTCATTGTAAAACTGCAATGCTTTATAATTATAAGTATTCTTGTTATTTCAGAGTGAAGAGGACTCAGTATTAAAATATTCCTATTTGCTTTTGCCTTATAAACTGTTATGTTGATGTCATTATCCAACACATTAGTAGAATGGAGCGGTTGATTCCCGGTTGTTGCTGAAGGTGGAACTTCCCTCCTATTATGCTTCCAAGTACCTAATAAAGTTACTCGAGGCGCTGACCACGTCTCACCCTCCAATACTGCACCCCATCCATGACGTCTGTAGTGGACCGAGATGGGGGACGCAGCGGCCGGGCGGTAGGCCAAGGTTCCCCGTGAGCTGTCGTGCCATGGAGTTAACCTAATAAAGTTGTCTTAGGTGGTTTGCAGTAAGGCAACTATCAGAAGTGACATTTATACCTCTGCCTAGGTATGCTTTGGTGCGGAAGTTTATCTGTGCGCTCTGTCGGTAGGGCTTTGAGGTCGGAACTGGTGAGGTACCTTTTGGTGCTGGGCTGCGCAGCGACGACTGGTCCTCTCTCCGGCGTTGCAGCTGCTGAAGTCGATTCTCAACGCTCCTCGGCTATTGGTGGACTCAGCGACGAGCAATTGAGAACTCTTTATATCTAGCTCAGGTATTGATTGAGTGGCGATGATCTCAAGGAAATGGGACGGGAAATTAACTTAAAATAAGCGTCGGTGTTTTTCGTTCAGTCAAAGGTTTATTTCCTTTCACAAGCATCCCCGAGAAAGTTCCTGGCGCGATTGTGTTCCGGTAATTTCCCTCAAACAAGGGCGTAACGCGCTCAAAGGTAACTAAAATTTACGCGGCGACGAGTGCAACTATTACGTGCAGAATAATTGTAGACACGTCAGCTTTCTACCGTGGCTTCCTTGTTTCCGGCGTCGCAGGTTCCGAGTGACATTACGTTTCAACTGCGTGAATCACTGTAGTAGCTTTACTATATTTGCGCAGATTCTTGTTTCGAGCGTCACAGGTTCCGCGTGTAGTTACATTCCAAATTCCTGAATCACTATAGTAACTTTGCTAACTTGAGCGTATTCTTGTTTTGGGTGTCACAGATTCCTCGTGTAGTTACATTCCGACTGCCCGAAAATTAGGGTGAATACTCCACATTTATAGCAAATTCTATCGACGCGCAAAACTCTTAACTTGTAACCTCATTGGCCCATTTTTGGCGCCGAAAGTAGCTTGGGGTGCGCTTCTGCGGTGACGTGATTAATTCTAATTGGTCAATGCGTCTTTCACGTGATTCTTGACCTAAATTTCCTCGTGGTTCAGCCGTTTATATGTCACCTCCACGTTCTCTTTCGGAGACGTGACTACATAATAGGTCGTTCCCCTGTTGCAGTATACAAAGAAATAGCGTAAACAACTGAATTCGTCGCTTGAGAACTCTCGGGTTGAAGTTAAAACGCTTTCCAGGAACAATCTCTCTGAACATCCAATATACAATAAATACATGACATCTTACTTAGTAATTAACCTGAACAAGTTAATGAATTAAAAATATAGGCTATGCACTTATTCACCTGGGCGACAATCTGTCTCAGCTTGAGTTCTCGGGGCTGCTGTACGTCTCTGGAACTCCACCTTTTCTTGTCCTGGACCCTCGATGTGGTTGCTGTGTTGAAACGTGTTTTATAAGTTTGAATTTGCCGCTGGAACTGTTACGTTGGCCACGCTTACAGTTGGCGCAACTGGAAATTGTGTTTAGCGCCGAAGCAATTGTTGAGACGATTTTAACCTTGCTTCTGTGTGTAGAATCCGTTAATTTGTGATCGCCCTGGCTTGCTTCAAGTAAATACTAGCTGCATCGTCATGCTTGTTTGGTAGGTTTAGCAACGTTAAAACTTTTATTTGTGGAAATTGTTATAACAACACGGCGTACCAACTCACGAACTTGAACTTCTTTTCTGTTAGTATCTGTATATATGAGACGAACTCATAGCGTCTGCAGCTACGTGTTCACTAAACAGAGCCTGTGCACCGGACATTTTCATATCACAAAAGTTGAAGATCATTGTTTGTAAGCATTGTAATGAGCACTTCACCATGGGGACGACAGGTTACATAAACAACATACATTTTTATATACTCCTAGTAACTAAAATTAATGGATTTAAATAACCTACATAATAATACTCATAAAATTATGAACTTTTCTAAATTAGTTATTTGTTAAGTTTTGCACTCCTTTGTTAACTTCTTAAAGAATATACATCATCCGTATATCGTATCTCTTTTGTTCTCCTTTTCCTCCTCGCATATTATATGTTTATTTAGGTTTTATTTGCTTAATAGACCTTCACAAATATCAATTCTTAGTTACTTTATACATAACAATGAGGAGCTATGTTTATTACATAACCTTGCCTATGTCACTTTCGTTAAACACGCCATTTTAAGAAGTTTTCGTGCGTATCGTGAAGCGATGGCGTCACGTTTTAATTTCTTCACATATATTTCCCTGGTTTTTACGTAGCAAACATTATTTTATGATTTTTAGAGCAGAATAGTTTTATTTTTAGTTGCCTAGATTGCTTCAAGCTTAAATTCTGGGTCATAAGATGAAATTTTTGTCGGGCACCTTAGTCTGCTAGACGCAGAGCATCAGCATGTGGGAATCCATTGTTAGAATTCACTGGAAACATATACGAGTAACCTAAAGTTGATATCCAACTTGCTTGCAATATGTTGCGTGAGTGATCATCTTGTTTTAGAAGGCAGAAGTTATTCATCAGCTGTAAAGTAAGGTGCAGCTCTGAAAGTATTCCAAATACCTGAGACAAAAGCAAAGTTGTCAGTCTTGAGATGTTCACATCTAGTGCACTTGATGTCAAACCTAACACAGGTACTTCATTATTTCCAAACTCTATTTCATCGCATAGTTTAAAAAAAATCTTATCTGTTCCATTCACATAGCTTTCTCTACATCTCTGCAACAAATTATTGTTAAAAAGCTTATGCTTCTATTTACTTCATGCTTATCGAGAACAAAATAGCAGAAATAGTCTTACTACTTGCTTCCTTGTAAGTAGAAGTGAAATAAGGGAGTATCATAGGATAAAGTGATAGTCAAAAGCCGGTTGCTATGTGCCTGAAGTTCCTTTGTTTGTATGGACAGCAGTTGGCAAATTCCCATGTCAGAACATTATAAGCTTTTTAAAGCTGAAACCAAAAACAAAAAAATATCTCAAAAACTATCAACTCCACGAAAAAAATATATAACATAAATTGTGTGTTTTACTGTGCTCTACATTTTTTGAGTGGTAAGTTTTTGTGCATCTCTTACGGTTTAGCAGTTATGTACAATTGCGTAAAATTAATCCAGAATAAAGTAGTCTTCAGAGGCTATTCCCAGAAAATTCAAGATATATCTACATATTTGTCAGGTAAATATCTTTAATATGCGATATTTTAATGAACATCGTTATAGGCATTTTTGAGAAAATCAAACTTTTCGAAAAAAGTTCCGTGTAAAGGGTAGTTGGGGGTGGGGAGATTTTCTCGAAAATCTTCGTGTCACATCCTTGCAAGATACCAAACTTAAATACCAAGTTTGGTATTTAATGGTCTTTTCATTTTTGAGCTATGCTGTCCACACACACACGGACCTTTGCAAAATATGTATTTCCAGTGAAATCTCAGTGTCGAAAGTTTGGGTACAATACAATACCTTCTCTATACACTATGTACATAGTACGTGTAGAGAAAGTAAAAATGGAGAACACCATACTGGTGACCATAGTAGGCATTTAAGGAGAATATTCTGAGCCCCATAGCCTCCTTTACATACATTATGGCACCATCCAGTTGCTCTTCGTGTGATGCTCGGCGCGGTCTAGCCGTGTGTACGACACAAGTTGAAAAGATAAAGTCATATTGAAACATCTGGAATTGGAATCACGGATGTTCGCCCAATTGCTCTGACCATGTGCACTACATGCTCCCGCTATACCACAAGCAGATCGCAAATTCTCTTTGAGATGACAATGGGGTCTTACAGTTAAGCAAATATTAGCTCATTTACTTGTTATCTCACACCAGCTGTGTGTAGGTCAGGTAGCTAGTGATAGGAAACCCGACGATCTGTGGCTCAAACCCGGCTATGGTATTATATTTTTGCTTTCTCTACACGTACTATGTACATAGTACATCGAGAAGGCATTGCATTCCACCCAAAAGTTCAATACCGACATAGACGTTTTAGGTTTCCCTGTATCTAAAAACAGCATTTTTAGAAAAAAGGTCTGTGTGTGTTTGTGTCTGTGAACACACTGACTCAAAAACGAAAAGACGGTAAAATACCAAACTTGGTATTTCGGTTGAGTATCCGCTAAGAATGTGACACGAAGGTTTTGAGGAAAATTCCCCCCCCCATCTCAACCTACCTTTTAAATAACAACATTTTCGAAAGTTTTGTTTTTCTGAAAAATGCTCTAACGCTTTGTTTTCGTACAGTTGATCATTTTTGAGATATTCCTTGCTATTAGTTTCAATTTTTAGATGCCTAAAATGGTTCATATATAGGAATTTGTCAACTTCTAGCAATGCAAAGAAACGAACTTCATCCACATAGAAACATTCTGACAATTGTTTGGCCCTGTGTATTCCCTTCTAGTTACATGAAAAAGGAAGCTGTTCTTTCTAGTGTACCGCACCCCCAAGGCGTTGTATACCCATATTTAAATATTCACTGAGCGCAAATATCTTATGAAATAAATATATTACCAAAAGTAATGTATTTATAAATAGAAGGAAGTCTGTATTTTATACTTGCTTAAAGAATGTTTAATAAGGAGAAGCATGTAGAATAAGCTTTGAGTCTATATAAGAGCTGAATAGACGCTCAACCTTTGTCATTCCTTATTGACAGGGTCTCTTCCCGCATCTTTCTTTCTTGCTTTGATTTCGACTGGCCTGTGCGTGACGTCATCGATAGTGAAGTCATAGTAGATGTTCAGTAGATTGTCCGTTCGTTTGAGCAGGCGTTTTCACATGAAATTCACGTTATGATAACACCCACAATGAAATCATTTATAACAGTTCACCTCATCTTAGAAACAAGAAAGGTAAATCTGTCACGTTTTACGGCCTAAATATCGAACTGGCGACAATTACGTTTTTCTCTTCAAGTATTCACTGTAGATGTGGAAATGAAACCTGAGGTATGGCTTACAGCATATTGGCATGCGGCAGGTGGTGTTTGGTATTCACATAAGGAGAAACAGTCAGCAAGCAAATAAATGTCCTTAAATTTATTCCAAAGTTCTGTAAACTGTAAAACTGATTTTGTTAGTTTATGTTGTTGCTCGACCTTAATTGTGTTATATTTAAAAATAAAAGAAAACAAAGGATGGCATTAGTAGGCGAATTCTAACAAGGAAATTATCTTCCACTTTTTACGCTCTCAAATCGAGAGTTTGCTTCAAAATTATAATTGTATGCATTGTATTCCTTTAGTATGGAAAAGACAAGCTTAATAAAGGAAACCAACTGCATGTAGCTCACGTTATCTTGCAAATATTATCCGAACACAGCATATTTAATAACCAGGATAATTGAAAACTTGATATGTATTTTGACTTTTTCTACACTTACTATGTGCATAGAGAAGATATCGTATTGTAGCCAGAAATTCAGAATTGAGATTTCGCCGTAAATACCTGTTTTGGGTCCTCCTGAATCCAAAAAAAAAGCATTTTTGGAAAAAGGTCCGTATTTGTGTGTTTGTGGACAGAATAGCTCAAAAATGAGAAGACCGTTAAACACCAAACTCGGTATTTAAGTTTGGTGACTTCAAAGGATGCCACACGAAGATTTTCTAGAAAATCCCCCACAACTACCCTTTACATGGAAAAACATTCGAAAATGTTGATTTTTTGAAAAATTGCTCGCTCTTATATTTAAGATATTTACGTGACAAATAAAATATATATCTTCAATTTTCTCGGAACAACCTCTGAAAACATGTTTATTCTGCATTAACTTTGTGGAATTTTACATAACTGGCAAACTGTAAGAGATCGACAAAAACTTGCAACAAAAAATGTAGAGCTCGTTTAAACACATAATTTAGGTTATATACATTTTTTTCCTGAGATTGACCGTTTTTGAGATATTCCTTGTTATTAATTTCAGCTTTAAAAAATCTAATGTGTTCCATTCACATGACTTTCTCTACATCACCGTAACCCATTATTGTTAATCTACTTTATGATAATCGCGATAAACGACAGAAATTGTCTTAATTACTTGCTTTCTTGTAAGTAGGAGGAAAATAAGTCCCTACACTACACTAGGATAAAACGATAGTCAAATCTTATGGAAGCTGGTTGCCGTGCGGATGAAATCCGTTTCTACGCAAGAGTTTACAATTTTCCGTGTAAGAAAAGTTTAATAAATATTTTGAATCTGAAACAAATAACAAGGAATATCTAAACAATAGTCCATTTAGTGAAAAAAACTTATATGACATTGTGTGTTTGAACGTGATCTACATTTGTTGTGTTGCACGTTTTTGTCTGTCTCTTACGGCTCACAGTTACGCAAAAGGCGTCCAGAATAAAGAGGTCTTTAGAGGCTATTCCCAGAAAATTCAAAATATATATTTTATTGCCCATATAAATATCTTTAGTATACGGTATTTTAATCAAAATTGTTAAAGCCATTTTTGAGAAAATCAAAATTTTCGAAATTTATTCTATGTAAAGGGTAAATTGGGGGTGGGGGATTTTTCTCAAAATCTTCGTGTAACATATCTGGAAGATACTATACTTAAATACCAAGTTTGGTACTTTACCGACTTTTCGTTTTTGAGCTGTGTTCACAGACACAGGGACACACACACACGCGCGCGCGGTCCGTTTCCTAAAAATACTTTTTTTTTTATACAGGAGACACTAAGATGTGTATTTCCGGTGAAATATCGGTATCGAATTTTTGGGTGGGATGCAATACCTTCTCTATACACTAAGTACATAGTACGTGTAGAGAAAGCAAAAACTTGAATTTTCTCATACGGGAATTTGTCAACTCTGCTCATACAAAGGTACTTCAATCACATAACAACCAGCTTTTAAAAGATTTGACTATCGCTTTAGCCTAGTGTATTCCCTTATTTCCCTTCTGCTTACAAGGAAGCAAGTAATAAGATAATTGCATATAATTCCCATATATTTCTCCGTAACTGCACGAGTAAGAACAGGAGTAGGACAAAACGAAAATGGACACTTCCTGTCTGAAAAAGGTATGAGTATTTTAAAATTGAAGCCAATAATAAGGAATATCTCGGAAACGGTCAGCTCTACAACAAAAATACATTTGACATAAATCATGTGATTTAACGAAACATAGTCAGAAATGGATGGAAACAATTCCCCAATTTGAAATAGTGTTTTGTGCATTCCACGGGCAAACCGTTACAGAAGTCAATGTGTGTTGAAAGCTTTACTAGTTATACTAAAAAAAAAAAAACGTTTCTAGACGTCCAGAAAAAAATTATTACTCTCTATGTTCGAACTAGAACGTTTAATAGAATTAGATATTTAAATCCCCAAAATAGGCAACAAATGTTTAATAAATACGCGGAAAGGAAGAATGAGTGGGCTGAGTCATCTTCCAAAACACCACAAACTAACACTGGAAGTGTGTAAGTTATAAGTGTTTACGGTCAAAATATGTAGCAGTGGGCCGCGCCATCTTCCAAAACACGGCAAACCAACACTAGTGTGTAAGTTATAAGTGTTTACGGTCAAAATGTGTAGCGGTGGGCCGCGCCATCTTCCAAAACACCACAAACCAACACTGGAAGTGTGTAAGTTATAAGTGTTTACGGTCAAAATATGTGGCAGTGGGCCGCGCCATCTTCCAAAACACCACAAACCAACACTGGTGGTGTGTAAGTTATAAGTGTTTACGGTCAAAATATGTGGCAGTGGGCCGCGCCATCTTCCAAAACACGGCAAACCAACACTAGTGTGTAAGTTATAAGTGTTTACGGTCAAAATGTGTAGCAGTGGGCCGAGTCATCTTCCAAAACACCACAAACCAACACTGGTGGTGTGTAAGTTATAAGTGTTTACGGTCAAAATACGTAGCAGTGGGCCGCGCCATCTTCCAAAACACCACAAACCAACACTGGAAGTGTGTAAGTTATAAGTGTTTACGGTCAAAATGTGTAGCAGTGCGCCGCGTCATCTTCCAAAACACCACAAACCAACACTGGAAGTGTGTAAGTTATAAGTGTTTACGGTCAAAATGTGTAGCAGTGCGCCGCATCATCTTCCAAAACACCACAAACCAACACTGGTGGTGTGTAAGTTATAAGTGTTTACGGTCAAAATATGAAGCAGTGGGCCAAGTCATCTTCCAAAACACCACAAACCAACACTGGAAGTGTGTAAGTTATAAGTGTTTACGGTCAAAATATGTAGCAGTGGGCCGCGTCATCTTCCAAAACACCACAAACCAACACTGGTGGTGTGTAAGTTATAAGTGTTTACGGTCAAAATATGAAGCAGTGGGCCGAGTCATCTTCCAAAACACCACAAACCAACACTGGAAGTGTGTAAGTTATAAGTGTTTACGGTCAAAATGTGTAGCAGTGAGCCGAGTCATCTTCCAAAACACCACAAACCAACACTGGTGGTGTGTAAGTTATAAATGTTTACGGTCAAAATGTGTAGCAGTGGGCCGAGTCATCTTCCAAAACACCACAAACCAACACTGGTGGTGTGTAAGTTATAAGTGTTTACGGTCAAAATGTGTAGCAGTGGGCCGAGTCATCTTCCAAAACACCACAAACCAACACTGGTGGTGTGTAAGTTATAAGTGTTTACGGTCAAAATATGTAGCAGTGGGCCGCGTCATTTTCCAAAACACCACAAACCAACACTGGTGGTGTGTAAGTTATAAGTGTTTACGGTCAAAATATGTAGCAGTGGGCCGCGTCATTTTCCAAAACACCACAAACCAACACTGGTGGTGTGTAAGTTATAAGTGTTTACGGTCAAAATATGTAGCAGCGGGCCGCATCATCTTCCAAAACACCACAAACCAACACTGGTGGTGTGTAAGTTATAAGTGTTTACGGTCAAAATATGCAGCAGCGGGCCGCATCATCTTCCAAAACACCACAAACCAACACTGGTGGTGTGTAAGTTATAAGTGTTTACGGTCAAAATATGTAGCAGCGGGCCGCATCATCTTCCAAAACACCACAAACCAACACTGGTGGTGTGTAAGTTATAAGTGTTTACGGTCAAAATATGTAGCAGCGGGCCGCATCATCTTCCAAAACACGGCAAACCAACACTGGTGGTGTGTAAGTTATAAGTGTTTACGGTCAAAATATGTAGCAGCATGTCTATTTAATGAATTCTTTGTGTAGTTGTGAATTATTCTTTATCGCTCTTAAGACGTTAATGTATGGAAGCCGAGCGTTTTCATATCAAGTGTTCATTTTGTGTTAATTTAAGGATGTCGTGTAAATTTATTGATTATGTGGTCAAGAAAAAATTAATTATGAAAGTAATTAACCTGTAAGTGCTGTGTGAATGTAATGTGAATTTTAAGTGTTATTTCATTTGTGATCAAAAGTAATTATTTAAAAAAAAATCCAATAATAGTAATTACATTGCTACGTGCTTGAAAAAGGAAGTTGTTCTTTCCAGTATACCGCATCCCCAAGCGTTGTATACACATATTTAAATTTTCACTAAGCACAAGTGGCTTATGAAATAAATATTATATGCATAAAAAGTAATTTATTGATAAACAAAAGGAAGTCCGTATTAGATATATACTTCCTCAAAGAATGTTTAATAAGGAAAAACATAAAATAAGTTTCGAGCCTATACAAGAGCTGAATAGACGCTCCTCAACCTTGTGCATTCGTTATTGGTCAGTCTCTGTGTGCGCAACATTGCTCAGCACCAGGGTGGCGTCCTGTGGGAGCGCGTGCTGTAGAATGTAATCTTCATTTATCTGTGCAATCCTGCAGTTTTAATAATTATTGTAATATCAATTAATATACAAGAACATCTTACCAGTGTAACATTGTATTACCTGGAATGAATTATGTGCCGCGACCTCAGAAGTAATAGCACAACGTGTTACCGTGAGTAATACTAGAGAAGGAAGACTCTCAACTGGCTCGCCGACTGGACATTCTTATACAAAGAATAATATATGTGTAACAAATTATCTCACAACTGAGAGTCAAAAAAAAAAAAATTGTTAGACTGTTAAAGAAATGCATGTCTTAAATCTCTTGTAGCACCTACAGTTTGCGCTCCCGTACTCCTTACTCCTGTAGTAAGACATTACTAATGTAATGTAGTTTTCACGCACTTTGGTTTGCGGTGTGTCCACAATGTACGTGAGTTAATATGCCTTTTAAGAAACACAACATGTGCTTTAATAGTCGATAATTAGTGAAGAAATATTGCTTTCGCTGCACTGAATAGGTAGGTATTCCGCGCGCTCGAGTTTGCTCTCAGCTACGTCATAGGCAGAGAGCCAATAGCAGCTTCTCAACCCGGAGTGGCTCACCTTTAGTATTCTAGCCACATTGCCTTATTGGCCAGTCTTCATGTGATCATCACAAGAGTAGCGTCCTATACATTTGGCGGGAACGCGTGCTGTAACCACGCTAGTGGAATGCAATGCAATCACACAGTGTTAATAATTATTGAATTCAGTTATATTGACAAGAACATCTTACCAGTGTATCATTTACAAGTATTATATTACCTGTAATGCAATATATCCCCCGCGGCCACGACCTTGAGACGTAATAACATTATTAGAGTGAGTCATTCAATTAGCTCACCAATTCGCCGGCATATTACAGACAGTATACCTATTACAAAAAAGTATTGTAACACTTTCAAATATTGTGTGGAATCTGTTTTGCCGAACAATTATGGGCTTGTAGCAAATGTCGATTGAACCAGATTTCAAAAGCGACCTAGAAGCTTACGTTCCTTTAAAGCTACTTCATTAACTTCGAAGCAGTTTCACTAGCGTGTTAGACAGTAACCTAAAATCCAAGATATAGAGTTAGACTGACTTCTTGACGAACTTTGGCACTTTACAAAGATGGGCTGAAGTTAGACGCCTCCCTCCCCCCGACCCACTACAACCCTTAGCTCAAGTTAGGAAAGCGTCGTTGTGGCCAAGAGAGCAAACTGGGATTGTGTTCAGCTGCTTCTTCATTAGTTCTGCTCATTTAGACTGAGTTTGAGAGGGGTTTCTGAAAGTGCATTTAGCCCCCATATGCTCCTTCACCAGCAATAAGGTCCTGTCATGTACTTTGAAATTAAACTATTTTGTTATCATTATTGCTCCAAGAAAAACACATCTAATGATAGCTTCAATGTAATGGGTTCCACTTAAACTCTAGTCTACACGTTTATAAGTCTGAAAAAAAAAAATAAACTGTAAAATTAAAACATGTCGAAAGAAACCTTAAATAGGTGCTTAAATGGCAGAATCAGTCAAATTATTCCTTTATAAACAGAGAAAGGGTTTATATTACATACCTAAATAACCAGGCATATAATAAGATGGTAGTTCAGACATTATTCTAGTTCATATTGTGTGTTAGTAACATTAAAATTAATGTTACTTGTCCGGAGACTGTATAGTAGGGCGACATAGGAATGTTTGCTTAATGGTCTATCTCAAGTAGACAATTGTTATCTGTAACGTCTTACGTCACCTGTAACATTGTGTAGCAAGAGTGGCTCCTCGAGCACCAATACGGGCAACTCTGCAAGTACCGGCCAGTCTTTCAGCGTCTTGGCTGACGACCGGTTGATATGGTTTTTAACTTTTTATCCCAATTGCCTTTTACCTTCCGGGTTTGGTTTGTTTTTATTCTGCCGTTAGTCAATGGGGTGATAGCTGGGGTCTTTAACTTTGAATTTTATCTTTGTGTGACTTTTGCTGGGCGGCATTTTCTTTAAGCTTTCTTCTTCCTTTTTTGCTCCCTTGTGGCACTGGCTTTTTGGATTCGTCCCGCTCAGGTTTGCTGTACTAGAGGGCGTTTTTATGTTTTATCTCTTAACTTGAACTGTTTTACTTCTTTTTGTAATTTATTTTATCCTTTTACCTCAACCACCCTTTGTCTTATCCGGTCCTTTGTCCACGCAGTTGCACACACAATCACCACAATCCGGTCTGTTTTACGGTGGTTTCAGTTTAATCTGGTTTTTAGTGGCAACTGGTTTAAACCCTTTTTAATGAACCCCTGTGTTTGTTAGTGTTGTAACGGAGCTTCTAGAAATGGAAGTTTCTAATACCCATTTTATTTCTAATTTTAGCTATTAGTTTTAATCTTGATCACTTTTAAATGATATTAACTCTGGACTTCAGCTGTTTAAGCTATCTTAAGGGCGCTGATAACCTCGGAGTTGAGCGCCCAAAAAATCCCAATTAAAAAAACAGCCATATTTTGTGGGAGGTTGAGTATCGTCCTGCCAATTCGGAGGGTAGAATTAAGCTCTGATAAATGATCACTTTTTAGATTTGTCACTAACAACATTGTGGCCATTTTGTAGCTTTTAAGCGCGATGCTGTACGAAAATGTATAGTCCTAATAGTAGTTCTAAGAATAGCAGTTGGGAAATAAATAGGAGTAATAACTCACACGCAATACATAGGAGAATGTTGACTTCATCTGAGAATTGTTGGCTCGGTCTTATAGAATGGGTGGTTATTTTGTACCTAAAGGAAAATAAGGAATAAAAGACCAGCATTAGATCTAAATGAAAGTGGAAGCTGTCATAATTAACCTCAGAAATCTTGGAAGAAAAACAGTGTCACTGTGTTCTTAGTAAGGGTTTGGCTTATGTTGTTTTAGTAATATTTTATTAATTAAGAATTAATTAATCTGAATTTATTGGGATTTGATTCCTGGAAAAATAAAAGTTTTGTTAAAAGCTGATTAAGTAACAGGATGGAAGTGACTAGCCTCTTCTGATGGCACTACTAGTGGACTTTTCGATGACACCAACTTCTGTTGGGCTACGTGCACATTCGCACTTTGACGTCACACCGGATATTCTAGAACATTTAAACATTCGATGCTGGTAAGTGGCTAAGTCTACCCACTATCAGGGCGTTGGTTGTCCATATTAGGAGAACGGCCACCATGTTGGAATGCCTTTCCGGGATGCACTTAAGGGACTGCAGATCCAACCAGCAGGTCTTGACCGTCGGAGAACCTCTGCTTGCTTGTGTGGGACATCGCTCCGGGCTCAACCATCGACCACTTCATCTCTATTCTCGCCCAGACACATCAGGACATTTTTCCTAAGGTAAGGCTTTGTATTAGTAATTCCTGTACTCACAGAGATACTGTCCAGGATGGATCAATGGAATTGTTTGCAATCCTCCACCTTTGTAAACCAAACTTACTTAATATATTAGTTTAATTTAAGTCCCGTTGTTGTTATCATTGCTCTACATCTGGCTTCCTTTTACCAACCTCAAATAGCTCTCCCCACGTCGCAGAATCTTGTTCGCGACAACAGGCGACGGAAATCAAACCCACGACCCATCAAGTGCTGGACGTATATGTTACCACGTGTCACCTCGCTCGATTTACAGTCATAATTCCAGCAAGTGAATTCTTATAACAAAATGGAAACCCAAGAAAAAAAAAATCTGATGCGTTTCCTTCACATGATTTTCGCTACCTCTCTACAATAAGTCATTGTTAAAAGGCTTATGCTTCTACTTACTTATTGATAATTGAGAAAAAATTAGCAGAAAGGGTCTTATTACTTGCTTCCTTGTAAGTAGAAGGAAAATAAGGGAGTAACATAGGTTAACGATAGTCAAATATTTTAAAACGTGGTTGCAATGTGATTGAAGTACCTTTGTTTTTGTGCACGAGTTGACGAATTCCCGTATGAGAAAATTTGAAGCTGAAGCTAATAAATAGGAATATCTAAAAAAAAAAAAAAAAAACGGTCAATTCCACGGAAACAATGTATATGACATAAATTGTGAGTTTTAACGAGATCTAGAGTTTTTGTTAAGTAAGTTTTTGCCTATCTCTTACGGTTTACCAGTGTTACCAGAAAAATTTTCCAAAACTCATCCAGAATAAAGTTTTCAGCAGAGGCTATTCCAAGAAAATTCAAGACATACATTTCATATAAATATCGTAAATATGAGAAATGTTGATCAACATCGTTACAGCCATTTTTGAGGAAATGAAAATGTTCGACACGTTTTTCCATTTAAAGTGTAGTAGCGGGTGGGGGGATTTTCTTTAAAAATCTTAATTTTCCTTCCTTGGAAGATACTCAACTTAAATGCCAAGTTTGATATTTAACGGTCTTTTCGATTTTGAGCTATGCTGCCTAAAGACACACACGGACATTTTTCTTAAAATGCTTTTTACTTTCTCTACACGTACTATATGTACATGGTGTATAGAGGAGGTATTATATTCCACCCTAAAATTCTATACCGAGATTTCACCGTCAATACATGTTTTGGGTCCCCTGAATCTAAAAAAGTATTTTTGGAAAAAGTTCCGTCTGTGTGTGTGGACAGCATGGTTTCAAAAACGAAAAGACCGTTGAATACCAAACTTGGTATTTAAGTTTGGTAACTTCGAAGGATGCATCACGAAGATTTTCAAGAAAATGCCCCCCACCCCAAACTATCGTTTACGAAAATTTTGATTATCTCAAAAATGGCTGTAACGATTTAAGATATTCACATGAAAAATAAAATGTATATCTTGATATATTCTGGGAATAGCCTCTAAAGACCTCTTTATTCTGGATGATATTTGTTGAATTCTACATAACTGGTAAACCGTAAAACATGGACAAAAACTATCACGATAAAACATACTTTTTATAACATATACATTTTTTTCGTGGAGTTGATTGTTTTGAGATATTCTTGTTTTTGGTTTTAGCTTTGAAAAACTTAAACTTCTCTCAAACAGGAATTTGTCAACTCATGTCCATACAAACAAAGGACCTTCAGTCACATAGCAACCAGGTTTTAGCTTTCAATTTTAAATATTTTACTCACTTATTATGATTCTACTTACAAAGAAGCAAGTAATAGGAATATTTGTGCTAATTTTATCTCAATTAGCACGAATTAATAGAAGCATTAGCTTTTTAACAATAATTTGTTGCAGAGATGTTGAGAAAGTCATGTGAATGGAACGCAAAACATTTTTTATTCAGGGGGTCTCAAAACATTTATTTCCGGTGAAATCTCGGTATTGAATTTTTGGGTGCAATACAATACTTTCTGATTACACTATGTACATAGTACGTGTAGAGGAAGTAAAAGCAATCTGGAATGTTGCAAGGTGAGATAGGCAGGTTGTGTACCTGAGAGGTACGTTAATTACCTCGCGAGTGTGTGATGTTAACATGCTCTAGAGCGACACTTTCACCGTCGAGGTCATTGGCACGGGACGTGTGCGCAATGTTGCTGGGAGCAAACACATGACTGTGCTGCGGTCAGTTATTGCAATGATGCGAGAGATCATCATGTTGGCTTAACGAAAATTCCATCAAACTGCCTGTATTATACAACACAGCTACTTGTGGGACATTCTAAACACAAACATGACTGTGCTGCGGTCAGTTATTGCAATGATGCGAGAGATCATCAAGTTGGCTTAACGAAAATGCCAACAAACTGCCTGTATTATACAACACAGCTACTTGTGGGACACACTCATCTCTGGTCACAAACATGACTGTGCTGCGGTCAGTTATTGCAATGATGCGAGAGATCATCATGTTGGCTTAACGAAAATTCCATCAAACTGCCTGTATTATACAACACAGCTACTTGTGGGACACACTCATCTCTGGTCACAAACATGACTGTGCTGCGGTCAGTTATTGCAATGATGCGAGAGATCATCAAGTTGGCTTAACGAAAATGCCAACAAACTGCCTGTATTATACAACACAGCTACTTGTGGGACACACTCATCTCTGGTCACAAACATGACTGTGCTGCGGTCAGTTATTGCAATGATGCGAGAGATCATCATGTTGGCTTAACGAAAATTCCATCAAACTGCCTGTATTATACAACACAGCTACTTGTGGGACACACTCATCTCTGGTCACAAACATGACTGTGCTGCGGTCAGTTATTGCAATGATGCGAGAGATCATCATGTTGGCTTAACGAAAATTCCATCAAACTGCCTGTATTATACAACACAGCTACTTGTGGGACACACTCATCTCTGGTCACAAACATGACTGTGCTGCGGTCAGTTATTGCAATGATGCGAGAGATCATCAAGTTGGCTTAACGAAAATGCCAACAAACTGCCTGTATTATACAACACAGCTACTTGTGGGACACTCTAAACACAAACATGACTGTGCTGCGGTCAGTTATTGCAATGATGCGAGAGATCATCATGTTGGCTTAACGAAAATGTCAACAAAATGCCTGTATTATACAACACAGCTACTTGTGGGACACTCTAAACACAAACATGACTGTGCTGCGGTCAGTTATTGCAATGATGCGAGAGATCATCATGTTGGCTTAACGAAAATTCCATCAAACTGCCTGTATTATAGCAACACAGCTACTTGTGGGACATACTCATCTCTAAACACAAACAATTGTAGTATTTGCGTTCCTGCAGATAATATAAACTATTATTTAGCATCACTGAACGTCAAATTGCTCTTTCAAAATTAAAATCAGATGTGTAGCATTCATACGAATTTTTGATTAATTTGTGCAACACACTATTTTTACAAAACTTTATTACTTTCTCTACACGTACTATGTACATAGTGTATAGAGAAGGTATTGTAATGCACCCAAAAATTCCATACCGAGATTTCACCAAAAATAAATGTTTTGGTCACCCTGAATAAAAAAAGATGTATTTTCAGAAAAAGGTCCGCGCGCGTGTGTGTGGACAGCATAATGGTATCTTCCAAGGATGCCACACGAAATTTTACAAGAAAACCCCCCCATCCCCAGCTACCCTTTACATGGAACGTTTTCCGAAAATTTTGATTTTCTTAAAAATGGCTCTAACGATTTTGATTAAAATACCGTGTATTAACATATTTACCTTACAAATAAAGTGTATATCCTGAATTTTCTGGGAACAGCTTCTGAAGACTACTTTATTCTGGATGAATTTTACGGAGAATTTTGCATAACTGCTAAACCGTAAGAGAAGGACAAAAACTTACCGCATAAAAAATGTAGAGCACGTTAAACACACACTTTATGTTATATATATTTTTTCGTCGAGTAGATCATTTTTTAAATATTCCTTGTTTTTCGTTTCAGCTTTGAAAAACTTTTCCTCATACAGGAATTTGTCAACTCCTGTCCATACATACAAACAAAGGAACTTCAGTCACATAGCAACCAGCTTTTGACTATCACATTAACCTATGGTACTCCCTTATTTCGCTTCTACTTACAAGGAAGCAAGTAATAAGAATATTTCTACTAATTTTTTTCTGGATCAGCATGAAGCTTTTTAACAATTTGTTACAGAGATGTAGAGAAAGTCATGTGAATGGAATACATCATATTTTTTTATCTACTTCATGGTAATGGAAATAGACACGAACAGAAATAATGTTATTATTATTATTATTATTATTGTTATTTGCTTGTAGATACGAGAGAACTATAGGACCACTAGGCTAAGACAATAGTATAATTCTGTGTGGTTGAAATTCTGTTCTCTCTACATGGTTGGGGTGGGGGGATAGAAAAAAACAATTGAAGACTTCTCATTTGAAAAAATCATATATATTCCAAGGTGAAAACAAATAATAACCATGTTTAACTCTACAAAAATATATTTTGGTCATAAATTGTCTGTTTTAACGATATATATATATTGTGCAGCAAGATTTTTCTCTCGTGATTTAATAGTTATGCAAGAGTCCTCCAGAATGATCAATGCTTCAGAGTCTATTTCCAGAAAATTCAGGACATAATTTTTATATGTAATTTAATTAAATATAAGAAAATGAAATATCATAATCGGGATTTGAACCACGGATCTCCCGATTTCTGCCTCTGAGCTATTGTAAGTTGCCATTGGGGTTGTCATCTCAAAATAATTTGAGAGCCCCTTGTGGTTTACCGGGAAACATGCGAGTCAGTTGAGAAATTCAATGCTACGCCGGCATGTTGCCATGGTAGCTCAGTGGCAGAGCAACCGGCTAGACACCGGGAGATCCGTGGTTCAAATCCCGGCTATGGAATTGCATTTTTCAGTCTGACCCTACTTATCCGACTCACACGATTTCTAAGAAAAAACAATTAAAACTATTACTTAAATGTATGGCGTTAGTATTAAAGTCGTGAGCCATTTTTGAGACCATAGAACATTTCTAGAATCAACCAAGCAAAGACTAGTTTGAGGTAGGGGATTTTGTTCATACTCTTCGTGTCGTTTCTTTGGAAAATACTGCATTTAAATAACAAGTGTGATGTTTAAGTCATTATTCGGCACACACACACACACACACTTAGAGTGACACATAGACACGCACGCATATACACACGGACAATTTTTCTAAAAATGCATTCAGGATGCCTCAAAACATTTTTTTTTTTTTTTTTTTTTTTTTTTTTTTGCGAAATCTTGGTATTGAGTTTTTGTTGAAACACTTTTCTCTACCTAGTATGTAGATAGTACATGGTAAAGAAGGTAAAAATGTCCCTGAATTTTATGCTGTTTGCTTTTTTTTCACAATATATGACTATAAAATCATCTGCACTTTTAAACCTGCTAATATTATATTATATACCATATTTTACTTTCTCTACACGTACTTTGTACATAGTGTATAGAGAAGGTATTATATTGCACCCAAAAGCTCAATACAGAGATTTCACCGGAAATACATGTTTTGAGTCCCCCTGAATCTAAAAAAAGCATTTTGAGAAAAATATCCAAGTGTGTGCCCGTGTGTGTCTGTGGACAGCACAGCTCAAAAACGAAAACTCCCTCCGTTGAATACCAAACTTGGTATTTAAGTTTGGTAGCTTCCAAGGAATGCGACACGAAGATTTTAAAGAAAATACCCTCACCACCAACCACCCTTTGCATGGAACTTTTTTCGAAAACTTTGACTATCTTGAAAATGGCCCTAATGGTCTTGATAAAAAGATCGCAAATTAAAGATATTTATCTGACAAATAAAATGTATATCTTGAATTTTCTGGGAATAGCCTCTGAGGACTACTTTATTCTGGATGAATTTTACTGAATTTTGCATAACTGCTAAACCGTAAGAGATGAGCAAAGCTTATGTAATATAACTTTTTTTTCATGCATGTGGTCGTTTTCTAGATGTTCCTTGTTTTTGGTTTCAGTTTTGAAATCTTATACCTTTCTCACAGAGGAATTTGTCAACGCATATCCATATAAACAAAGGAACTTCAGTCACATAGCAACCAGCTTTTGACTACCACTTTAACCTATGGTACTCCCTTATTTCGCATCTACTTACAAGGAAGCAAGTAATAAGACTATCTCTGCTAATTTTGTTCTGGATTAGCATGAAGTAAGTAAAAGCTTAAGCATTTTAACAATAATTTGTTGTAGAGATATAGTGAAAGTCATGTGAATGGATCACATCAGATTTTTAGCATAAGAAAACACATAATAAACCGAAAGAGAGTGAGAAAGTTGCACAGGGAGAAAGGGAGAGAGACAGAGAGAGAGAAGAAGGGAGCGAATGATAGTGAGTAAGGGAAATATGGCCTGGAAAATTCCGAGATGAAGCTGCGGTTTGACCAGTAATTAAACAGAATGTAGCTGGAGCTGAGAATCGGCGAAAAATATCTGGTGTTCCTGTCATGACTTTTCTACATCTCTGCAATAAAATGTTGTTAAAAAGCTAATTCTTCTATTTACTTAATGCCTGATCGAGAAAAATCTAGCAGAAAGGATGTTATTACTGGCTCTCTTGTAGGTGAACGGGAAATAAGGGAATACCATAGGCTATGGCGATAGGCAAATCTTTTAAAATCTGCTTGCTATGCGATTGAAGTTCGTTTATTTGTGTGGACAAGAACAAGGAAAACGATCATTTGAACGAAAACATTTATATAACATAAATTGTGTTTTTTACGTGCTATACATTTTTTGTGAAGTGAGTTTTTGTCTATCTCTTATGATTGCAAAATTCATTCAGAATAAAAATGTCTTAAAAGGCTATTCCTAGAAAATTGAAGAGATACATTGTATTTATTATGTACACATCTTTAATATAGAGTACTTTAATTAGAATCGTTAGAGCCCATTTTGAGAAAATCAAACATTTCTAAAATTTTTCCGTGTACGGGGTAGTTGGATGTGGGGGATTTTTTTTTAAAATTTTCGGGTAGCATCCTTGGAAGATACGAAACTTAAATACCAAGTTTGGTACTTTTCGTTTTTACTTTCTTACACGTACTATGTACATAGTGTACAGAGAAGGTATTGTATTCCACCCAAAAATTCAATACCGAGGTTTCACTGGAAATAAATGTTTTGGCTCCCCCTGAATCCATAAAAGAATTTTTGGAAAAAGGTCCGTGTGTGTCTGTGTGTCTTTGGACAGCATGGCTCAAAAACGAAAAGACCGTTGAATACCAAACTTGGTATTTAAGTTTGGTATCTTCCATGTATGGACACGAAGATTTTCAAGAAAATCGCCCCACTCCCAACTACCGTTTACATGGAAATTTTTTTCAAAAATGTTGATTTTCTCAAAAATATCTGTGACGATTTTGGTTAATATGTCGAATATTAAAGATTTTTACCTCACAAATAATATGTATATCTTGAATTTTGTGAGAATAGTCTCTGGAGAATACTTTATTCTCGATGAATTTTACCAAATTTTGTATAACTGCTAAACCGTAAGAGATGGACAAAAACTTACCACTCAAAAAATGTTGAGCACATTAAAACACATAATTTATGTCATACTCATATTTTTCGTGGAATTGGTTCGTTTGGTTTGGTTTTCTGCTTTGAAAAACTTACACCTTTCTAAAACGGGATTTTGTCACTCCTGTCCATAAAAACAAAGGAACTTCAGTCACATAGCAACCAGCTTTTGACTATCACTTTAACCTATGATACTTCCTTATTTCGCTTCTACTTACAAGGAAGCAAGTAATAAGACTGTTTCTGCTAATTTTTTCTCGATTAGCATAAAGTAAATAGACACATAGGTTATTTAACAATAATTTGATGCAGATATGTATAGAAAGTCATGGGAATGAAACACATCAGATTTGTTAGCTATACTGCCCACAGACACACACACGCACACACAAACACATATACACAGACTCACACAAGCGCATGTTTTTTAAAAATTATTTTTTTGGGTTTCAGGGGTTTTTTGAGTTCCCACATACTTTCTTTCCCTTTGCGGAAGTATTTATGTCGTGTGATGTTTTAAAATACTCCACAAAAATGCTTTTATTCGTTATTAAAATAATTTACAATATCGTGGGAACTAAACTGTAATTCTTAAACACCCATTCATTCGAAATTTTCAAACAAAGAAATTCAGAAGCTATTAGCTTATAAACGTAATTATGTAATGTTTTCAAGAAAGTGTATATTAGCCTAGGCATTTAAATCCTTTAATTTTGTGTCGTCTTGTGAAACTCGTTGTGACGTCAGAATGAACAATTGGGCCTAAGTTATACTGGACCATTTTTGTGTGAAAGCCTTATACATACATCACACATACCTACATGCGTACATACATGCATACATACATGCGTACATACATGCGTACATACATACATACATACATACATACATACATACATACATACATGCATGCATACATACATACAAACATACATTGCTCCACTGAGCCCTAATGATAAAACCATTTTTATGGGAACATACAAGTTAAAGAGAAAACCCAAGGCCGGAATCTAGGCACAGGTAAAGGCAGGATTAAGGTGTAACTTCAAATTAAAAGCATTCAACCCAACTTCACCCATTTATTTAACATTTGGCACCTTTAACAGATAAAACACAAAAACATTAGGAAAAGACTCGTGCTCGCCACAAATAAAGTATAAGGCCACTTCAGACAGGTCAAAATAATTCACCAAAATATGGCAGCGACATGGTTAGTAAATTTTGCCAAGTTAAAGGCAGAATATAAAGTTAAATTCCCTAAATTTAGACATCTGTAGTGGAAAAGATGTGTAGGAGGAAACAATCCCGAATGAGAAGCTGAAGGCAGAGTAATTGACGAGAAGGCCGTGTAAAAACTGGACAGAAGAGGTGTAGAAGGTGGAAGAACTGGACAGAAGAGGTGTAGAAGGTGGAAGAACTGGACAGAAGAGGTGTACAAGGTGGAAGATCATAGCCAACACCATAACGTGCTGGAAGGAACAGTCGATGGCAGCGCCAAGAAGCTGAATCCATGGTGGAAAATATCCGACGGAAGAGTTAAGGATCTGGAGATAGACGCTGCAATGCGACAGAAATTCAACCTTCGAGATATTCGCCGTTGTCGTTACCTATAACGATAGTTGGCTGGTATCCAGCCTACAGAATGGGTAACAAAAGTATTAAATGCTCTTCCCAGTGACATAGTGAAGACTCTCGAGTACTGATCGGTTCGGGAACCATCGCTTGGCAATAGCCTATTTCAATCAGCTCATAGCCAGAGGAAACGTTACAAGAGCTTTTCTGAATATTACCGACTAGAGTCCCGTCTAATTGTGGGTTTCAAAAAGCATTCCACTTCTTGTCGACGGAGTAGTAATGCCGAAATATGCACAGTGACTATAAGGCAGTCAATTAGTGCTAATTGCGGCCAAGATAATAACTTTCCAACAAAAGGATAGTTCATCACAGCATGGACAGTTGAACAGCGCAGAAGAGAACCAGGTGGCCCTATTGATTAGTGATTGCCTTGGTCGAAACGTAGTTCACGGTGTGTTATCTTGTTGGAGTTAGTCGTGAGGGTGGCTTAGAATGTGATACTGCACTGCCCGGGATGCTCTCGCGGGAGCAAGGCGATGCTCTGGAGCTCCTATTTGATCTGCAGAGTGGAGGATATAGTTGTGCGGTCAAGAAATGAGTTCTGGTGAAAGCGCACCTGGGGTGTCAACAGTCAAGGAATCTAATTTTGGATCAGGATACATCACTGAACGGGTTATGCGTTGTTATGGCACTATTTCTTTGCTAGAAGTAAGGCTCAGGGAGGCTGCTGAATCCATCCCATACAGATCAAGGCATCAAGGTAGGAACAGTTGGGAACAGAAAAATAAAATTTAAAATTCACTTTTAACCACATGCAGCTGCAAATCAGCTACAATTTTGGTTCCATTTCGAACCGTAATAATTATAATAGATCCTTAAAATAAGCTTACGTATCTAAGTGTGAGTCGGTTTCGAGTGTGTCGCCATAAGACGGATCCGAAGAGCTAGCAACCTCATAGAATCTGGGGCTCCGGATAGAAGACTTGCTGAAGAGAGCAGCCGTCCATATAACTGCGAGAAAACTGAAGAGAGTTCGCTATCTAGTTTTATGACACCCGACAATCGGCAACCACCATCATGATGAAATATTTGACGGTGTTGATAAATCTATTAGGGCATCATAGGGATTATTTTCTTTTATTTTTTATATATTTTGTAAAAAGATTTTTATTTAGTACTTGCAAAACAAGCGGCAGTAGGCGACATGCTGGAAGGCATGAGATCGAGTTGACTTGTGGAAGCATCCGAAGCCTTTCGAGCTCCCTGTAATCCACGGGAGTGCACTTAGATGGAGGAATAGGAGCATGTTGCGGCTCTGTGAATTCGGCGATGTCGAGGATGAATGGCATACGGTGGCCTGATGAGGGAGTAGTCTCTGGCGGACGGTGACTTGAGGGTGCTTCTGATAGAAATGGAGGCTTAGTCAGGCCGAGCTGGAATTATATTACACCCAATAGTAATGTGTGTACGTCCTGGGCTCAATGGAATCACTGAGGACCCGGTAGGGCGTGTAAGTTAGGGTTAGGAGTCAGCTTACGGGAAGATCAAGAGAAAGAATGATACTTCCTCGGAGTACGAAAACAATTGCCCTGGAGAAAGTAAATGAGGAGAGTTTGAGAGGACATCTTAGAGCCAACTACAGCATCTATCGGCAGACACTGAAAGGTTGTGCCAGCTATGTCAGGCCTGTGTGGGGCCCATAAACAGGAGCCGAGATTACTTGCTGCAATATAACGTAGAAACACATGTCAAACTTATCCAACCATATAGCTGGACCATTCTCTGTATCCGACAGTGGTAACAAGCATTTGTTGGCTCGTGGATTACTTCACCAAATTGCCACTTTGGAGCTACACAACGATCAGGACATCAACTTCCAGTCGAACATTATGAGTTGACCTGGAGCAACTTGGATGCACGAACCACAGACATCTTTCCACTAGTAGTCAGACTTTATGATTGAGCGGGGTATTAAACCTCTAGAATATTACTTGAGAAAAGGTGTGTCCATTTGTATCACTTCAGCACTGTAAATTACTTTGCTACGTATTTTGGCGATATAAAAGAGGGCTGCTGAGTCAGATCCAACCAAACAAACACACCTCCGTCTCGTCCAGGACAGGTGCAAACAGTGGCGGATGTCCGTTAACCCGGGCAAAAGTCATGCTGTTCTGTTTACCAGAAAACGCAGCCCAGATACTCAACTTTTCCTACCAATGCCAGAGGATAGAGTGGGGAAATTCCATCAAATACATAGGTATCACTCTTGATAAGGGCTTAAGTTTTCGTGAACACGTGCAGGAACGTTGGACAGAGCGAAAGGTGGTGACGGCCTTTCACCATGTTCTGGCCTTCCAAATGCCAGTCCGCTTAAAGTTACGTCTTTTCAAGGCGCTCGTAGTCCCTCTGATACTCTACGCCTGCTAAATGTGGTGCATGGTAGCAGACTCCTGGCTAGTTACTATGGATACAGAATAAAGGACTCCGGTCAATCTATTCTGAATGTCGACGATTCCCAGTGAGGCTACTACATGAAGCTTCGACCCACCCATACGTGGAGGATGTAATTAGGTGCCGGGTTCAGAAATTCTACGCCAGATTGGGCGAACATGTGAACGCACTTGTCAGATCCCTTGGAGAATACTTACCTACTAAACGTCAATACAGGGTTCCGCGCATGGCTTGCGGGCATCCCCGGTAACAACGGCTTCAAACCAGCCAACTGCAAATAGTTGAACTATGTACGAGGAACCTATCTTCTTAACACCATCACCCGAAACCTCAAAAAATGATTAAGACTATAGCTCACCACGAGTCTACCAGATCTTGGGCGGACGAAGTCAGATCAGCCGTTGGAGAACGCTGTTACTTTAGACAACCAGCGGAAACAGCTGACAGTTGACACCCGACAAGAATCTTGCACTAATCTCCTGGATACAGTAACTGAAATATGATCCTTTGATGAGTAGAAATGGATGTGTGCTAATAGTAGCAAAAGGTATCTTGTAAAAAGTTGCAAATAAGTTCCATGTGAGAGTTAGTGCATTACCTTAGCACAAGCAGCTACCTTATTAACATCACAACTTCGCCCTCTCACGTTTCGACACACAACACTCGCTCTTATTGTAGCATACGTATTCAAATGTTTTATTGGCAATTTTTATCGTTTTTGAGAATATCTTGTTTTTAATAAATACATTCAATTTAGGGAATATAAATTATTTTTATTTGATTATTAGGATATTTAACGTTCCATATTTTCTAGTCGCAGAAAACCGCACATTTGTATGAAAGTTATGCTATTTCTTATTCTTTATAAGATCGCCTCTTCGGCGATAAACTAATTACTTTCAAAGAAAAATGGTAGCTTATGTTTGAAGGCTGTTAGAGATAACGGAAAAGGAAAGTGATAGTCGTGCGTAACGCATTCGCCGCGAGGGTGAAATCATGCGTGATAATAACAGTAATTTGCAGTTCCAATTATCTTATTTTTAGGTAGATCAGTTTCGAATGACACGTGACTCATTATGCCCCCACACCGTTTCTTCCTCACTTTCCTTGCTTAATTCTAACCTGGAAGAGCAGGGGAAATTAAAAGGTTGAGAAAAAGCTGTCAAAAGTGACATAAATAAACGAAATTGAAATTGGATGATGATAAAACATATTTTTATACAACTAATATTTTATAATAATAATAATAATAATAATAATAATAGTAATAGTAATAATGTATGCCGCGCCAGGTGGCTAAGACGCTTCCTCTGGGACTGACGACATTCCGGAGGTCGTGGGTTCGATTCCCGCAGCTGACCTTTCTGACCGATAGAATTGTCGGGTATTTTCTCGAGCTAGGCGAATAATGGGAAGATTTCGTCAAGTCTAAAATTCCTGTAGCTTCACTTCATCTCCATTTGATCCAACCGAATTTATCAGGGTTGTAAGTGCCATTGAGGATGCGAGGATGGCGATCTACCACAGTGTTGGTGAATGTTCTTTGGAAATACAGCTCTGGGCGGTGGGATAGAGCTGGAGTCCTCTGTAGGACACAAGGGGTTCGGTCAGAGCTGCGGCGAAGACTCCTAGCGCTCCTCATGGCGAGATGAAAAACTATTTGGAATATGTTAGTGGTTCTTTCTCTGCGGTTCGGTTTCACGCACCCATCGATAATATTCTCATTTCATCCTATTCTTCTGGGGTCTACCAGATTCATTTCACAAAATATCGCCAACATTATTTTAAAAAACGCAAAATTCATATTGAAATCGCCCAATTTCACATTGCAATTATCTTCGGGAGGAGGGTTGAAAAATGTCTAAGATTTGGTTTACAGTTTTGTTTGTGTTTTTTACATCATGTTTCTTACAGGCAGACCATTGGGCTCTTAGTTGCAAACTTTACAATGAAAAAACCAAAAAGTTACATCACAAAAGCCCACTAAAGCTATTTATTTGATAATTTCAAGTTGACAACTGCAAACTCGCATCTGCAGGATTTCTCTTTGGAACGAAGTGTTTACCAGCAATGGTGTTACCTCGTGTAGTGTAGTGTAGTGTTAGAGTTGGTTTCTGTTTCTCTTTGGAACGATGTGTTTACCAGCAATGGTGTTACCTCGTGTCGTGAGTGTTATAGTTGGTTTCTGTTTCTCTTTGGAACGATCCGTTTACCAGCAATGGTGTTACCTCGTGTCGTGAGTGTTATAGTTGGTTTCTGTTTCTCTTTGGAACGATCCGTTTACCAGCAATGGTGTTACCTCGTGTCGTGTAGTGTTACAGTTGGTTTCTGTTTCTCTTTGGAACCATCCGTTTACCAGCAATGGTGTTACCTCGTGTAGTGTAGTGTAGTGTTAGAGTTGGTTTCTGTTTCTCTTTGGAACGATCCGTTTACCAGCAATGGTGTTACCTCGTGTCGTGTAGTGTTACAGTTGGTTTCTGTTTCTCTTTGGAACCATCCGTTTACCAGCAATGGTGTTGCCTCGTGTAGTGTAGTGTAGTGTTAGAGTTGGTTTCTGTTTCTCTTTGGAACGATCCGTTTACCAGCAATGGTGTTACCTCGTGTCGTGTAGTGTTAGAGTTGGTTTCTGTTTCTCTTTGGGTTTGATTCATTAGATTACACGCTCTCATCAAGACGATCCGGACCTTGGGGAGGATAGGGAATAATATTGGCTAGAGAAAATTTCCCATCCCCAGTCTGGAATAAAACCCGGGACCCTTCACAAAGCAAAAAGGCAACTGTTGTTAAAAGATTATCACATTTTTCGCACTTGCCTATTACTAGTACTTTATTTAACCCAACTACTATATATAAGCATTTAAACTGAAGATACGGTATCAATGTATTATTCAAAAACTAACATAGTACATATAATACTATATGTATTTGCATTCAACTGGTGCATTTGATTCAAACAGTTCTCTTGAACTCGGTGCGACTGCATAATAGCGATGTAACATGGAAAATATTATAGCAGCTACTTTTTCTTCTGTGTATGCAGGTGTTTTACACCTTTTTATAGCAGTAGTGACTTAACGCACGTACATACCATCACTCTACTCATTAATATATTACTTAATTTGTAAAACAATGCATAATATACTTTTCAAGGAACGCTTTTAAATTATTTTCGTGATTTCAGAAGTAGTCCAAAGTTTCGCAAATTACCTCAATTAAAAATTGGTCGGAACATCCATCTTTTAGTAGACCAAACGGCGACTGGTCGCCCAATCTGACAACACTGGAGTCTACGCACATAAGCCTATGTTGCTGCATGTGGAAAATCGCTCCAAAATGACACGCACTTGCCTATTCACACAAATCTGTAATATCATATTTAGCTAAACTTTGATCGACATTCAAATGTTGCATTACTTAGAATCCTTTTCATTCAAACTTAAACCCATTTAAGGTTGTGTGATTACAAAGTTTTATCTATACATGCTTTTAAAGCCGTAATATGCAGTTTTCAATAGTTCACGTTTGGTTACATAAATCGTTAAAAATAAACGTTTATTACAAAGAAATAATGGATCTTGTGAGATTAGAGGGTAAATGGCTGAATGTTACACGGTGATTGATATAGAGTTGACACATTTCTTTCATTAATTGTTTCAAAACGTATTATGTTAGCGACAACTTATTATACCTAAATTGTAGAGGAACTTTGGGAGATTATTTAACTCTATAGCAAATGTTGAAAATGTCCTCCATCCTGCATAAGGCACAACTCGACACGTCGTACTGGCCACTCGTTGGAGGACTCTGTTGTCAATAGCTTGAATCTCCTTTGTGATGTGCTTCAGATCGTCCAATGTCTGGGGACGCGTGTCTTTTAAGTAACCCCATAGAAAGAAGTCCGGCGATGTCAAATCCGGAGATCTTGGTGGCCACAGGTTTCTGGAAATTATCCGGTCGTCAAAGAAACTTGCAATTAGGTTCATGGATTCATTTAATGTATGGCATGTAGCGCCATCTTGCTGAAAATATCCTTGACTCAGCTCTATATCGTACTGCATTTTCACGTTGACTACAAGAACAAAATGTCGAAACAGCTGCCAACAATGTAATTAGGAATGAAACATAAACATGTATGCATCTAGTGACAAGGAATCCAAACTGCAGGACCATCTGCTTAATTTGGTGTCACAATTGGGTCATTGGATGAATTTCCAACGGAATAATTAAAAAAGGAAATGTGCCAGTTCTACATAAATCACTCTGTACAACGCACACGCTAAGGAGAGACCCGGAGAATACCTCCTTGCCACTTGTGGTCTTCTCTACTCTTCAATTGCGATTGAACAAGGTTCGTAACATAGCTTCATGTAAATGCGCGTTTTGAACCCTCTCCAACCATAATAACAACGAAAATAATAACTTCTGCACATTAAAAAACATTCCGCAATCTGTCACGGTGTTTGAAAACAGTTTGCTCTTAACCTGTCTATGGAATCCTTGTTTTCTCATATTAAACATTATTCGTATGAAATTTGGTGCACAGCTTTTAGCAGGTGCACTTTTCTTTAATGCATTCCGAAGTTTTGAAAACGATCGTAGTTTTTTAATTTGAATTCCATCTTTATCTCTTCTATTTTCACGAAAACATGTTTTCCCCGCCAATTCCAGATGTGGGAGAGTTACAAGTATGAGATCGATGATAGTGTAGATTGTCAAGTTCGCTGCAAATTATCCAGCACTACGAAATATAGTAAGCATTTAACTCAATGAAGCCCAAGCCCGAGTAATAGCGCGGGCTGTGCGAAATGTTCACGTGACCCACGCCCGGGTAGGTGTTTCTAACGCTTTTAATGCAATTCCACGACTGTAACTCGGTCTTGGGCTATGCAGCAAGGGTTATCAGTTATCGTTTAGTTGTCCGCCATCTCTCCTCGTTTTAGTCAACTATTAGGAAATTTAGGAGAGTTAGTAATATTGGCTTCTCTCGGGGTCATTCGTGCCATTTCCTTGAAGTTGGGTATTCTGTTTATGTTTGGTGTTCTTAAATATTAAAATGCAGCATTTCCCTCGATTACTGCGAAATACCGGATGCAAATGAAGTTCTAGTAAATTCCGATTCCGAGCGGGAAATGTTCGCACTTTCAATAAATGCAGTGTTAGCAGCTTTACGCAGATTTTTTCAAACTCATATTTGATACTTGTGTAAATTTAAAATAAAATATTAATACGGAAGTTATGACCATTTGCTTTCTTGTTGAGAAATCCTTGAATACCATTCTTTAGATTGTTCCTATACCTTTGGCCAAATATGTATTGAAAATAATAACCCAAAGTAGGCGTAAAAACCCTGGGTTTCTTGGCCCTTCAACTAAAGATACACCTGGACTTCAATGTGTTAAAGTAAACTTAAAATAATTGTACACTAAGGTTGTTATGTAGAACATGAGATCAGTTATGGCATAAACACTTCACTTATACGATTCCGGTAAACTTAATCAATGAAGATCTGATGTGTTCCATTCACATGACTTTCTCTACATCTCTGCAGGAAATTATTGTTAAAAAGCTAATGCTTCTATTTACTTAATGCTAATCGAGAAAAAATTAGCAAATATTGTTATTACTTGCTTCCTTGTGAGTAGAAGCGAAATAAGGGAGTATCATAGGTTAAAGTGAAAGACAAAAGCTGGTTGCTATGTGACTGAAGTTCCTTTGCTTGTATGAACAGGAGTTGACAAATTCCTGTGTGAGAGAAGTATGTGTTTTCAAATATTTTAAAATAATTTCAATTGTCGTTGCTATGACTACTAGCAAAATCCACAAAAAGGGCTGCGTTTGTGTTATATGAGCTCTGTAAGTGGATTAACAAAATACTATGTAAAAATGATACCTAATTTTGAATCAGAATGAGCATAAGCGGCAAACGTTTTAAACGTAACTCCCTCTAATTCCAAAGTTAGTTATAAGTTTAAATAGTCATGTGCATTTTTACTTTCTCTACACGTACTATGTACATAGTGTATAGAGAAGCTATTGCACTCCACCCAAAAATTTGATACCGAGATTTCACCGGAAATATATGTTTTGGGGTCCCCTGTATCCAAAGAAGAAAGCATTTTCAGAAATAGGTCGGTGTGTGTGTGTGTCTGTGTGTGTGCGCGCGTGAACACCATAACTCAGAAACGAAAATTCGATGAAGTACCAAACTTGGTATTTAAGTATCTTCCAGGGATGCGCCACGAAGCCTTTGAGAAAAATCCCCCATTCTAAACTACATGTAGCATTTTTATATGGAACCTTTTTCGAAAATTTTTATATTCTCAAAAATGGCTGTAACGGTTTTGATTAAAATATCATATACTAAAGATATTTACCTGACATATAGAACGTATATCTTGAATTTTCTGGAAATATCCTCTGAAGACTACTCCATTCTGGATGAATTTTATGGAAGTTTGCATAACTGCTAAAGCAATAGGCAGAAACTTACCTCACAAAACACGTAAGAGCACATTAAAACACATAATTTATGTTATATACATTTTTTTCGCGGAGATGATCGTTTTTGAAATGTGCCTTGTTTTTGGTTTTAGCTTTAAATCACATACTTTCCTCATACAGGAATGTTTGAAATCCTGTCCATACAAACAAAGGAACTTCAGTCACATAGCAACCAGCTTTTCACTATCACTTTAACCTATGGTACTGCCTTATTTCCCTTCTAATTACAAGGAGGCAAGTAATAAGGCTATATCTGCTAATTTTTTCTGAATTAGCACGAAATGGATAGAGGCATAACAATAACTTTAACAACAATTTGTTGCCGAGATGTAGAGAAAGTCAAGTTAACGGAACACATCAGATTTTTTAATGTTGTAACTTGTTCAAATTTCTATTATTTCTAAGATGAAATTCATCGTGAATAGAGGAATTGGTTAGATAGAGTACGAGATTTAAAAACATCCACGTATTTTTCGAAGCAGTCAGTAAAACTAATAGAAATTGGTATCTATTTACAAGTGTAAGCAATTCTAACAAATGAGAGCATATGTTTGTATTTTAAATATAAAAAGCGGACTAGTAGCATTACCTTAATTTTAATTAAATAGAAAGAACCGGAGAAGGAAAACTCGTACAATTAATGTAACGACCGCTGTTCATACCGAATATGCCAGGCATGCGTGCGATATCACAGCCACCAGAAGCGCGTTTAACTGCAATAGACCGCCGTTGCAATTCGTAGCTCCGGCGGAAAGTTGATTTTTACAAAAGAAGATTCTTAGCAAGATACCAAACTTAAATACCAAGTTTGGTATTCAACGGTCTTTTCGTTTTTGGGCTATGCTGTCCGCGCGCGCGCGCACACACACACACACACACACATACGGGCCTTTTTCTAAAAATGCTTTTTTGGACTTACAGGGACAAAAAATATATTACCGTTAAAATCTCAGTATCGAATTTTTGGGTGCATTACAATACCTTCTCTGCCCGTCTGGGTAGTGTCAGTTTCACATTCAAAACGTCGTGGGTTCGCATCATAGTTGGAGTGAGTTACCCGGATAAGGTTTTTTTCGGGATTGGCCCTTATCCAGAGAAGACGAATGACAAGTAACTTTAAGCTCCATGGACCCCGAGATCATTTGAACATTATTTATCAATTTCATTTATCGTCCGATATGACCAACCAGGTTAATGGACGTTAAGCTAAAAAAAACAAAACAAAAACAAAACCTTCTCTATACGCTATATACATAGGACGAGTAGAGAAAGTAAAAATTGCATTCCAATAATAAATTAATAGTAAGTACTTTCTGTGGAGGAAAGGAATAAAGAAGTGTAAATTTTAATTTCTGAACTTGTGAAAACTTGAACATACAACATTTCAAAGGCGTGCCATGTTGTAAAAGATGTATTATACATAAGCTGTGTATTTTATCTATTGCTAAAATGTTGCTATTAGATTGAATGACATTATTTAAAGTGTTTGTATACTGGTTTATTTTACAGTAATTCAACAATAAATAATAGAATTAAGCGTAATAATATACGAGGGGTAACTCTCCAACCATTTACTACTGGATTAATCACCATATTTACATATTCTAAAGATAGCTTGTAGGTTAGGTGTGAATTGAATAAAATTAAACAAAGGTCCTTCCTGTGAAAAAAAAAAAATAATAAACTTTTGCCCAAAATTCAACACGGATGTTTAATACTTTGTTTGTGCGTACTATGTACATAGTGTATAGAGAAGGTATTGTGCTTCACCCAAATATTCCATACCGAGATTTCACCGGAAATACATGTTTTAAGACACCCTGAATCCAAAAGAAGCATTTTTAGAAAAATATCCGTGTGTGTCTCTGTCTATGTCTGTGTGTGTGCGTGCGAGTGCGCGCGCGCGTGCGCAGACAGCATAGCCCAAAGACGAAGATTTCAGGAAAATACTCTCACTTCCTACTACCGTTTAGATGGAAAAAATTACGAAAATTTTGATTTTCTTAAAATTGGCTCTAACGATTTTGATTAAAATCCCTTATATTTAAGATATTTACTTGCCAAATATCATGTATATCTTGAATTTTCTGGGAATAGCCTCTAAAGACCTCTTTTTCTGGATGATTCTTATTGAATTTTGTATAACTATTAAACCTTAAGAGATATACAGAAACTGACTACAAAAAATGTAGTTCAGAATAAAACACACAATTTGTGTCATTTATCTTTTTTCGTGAAGCTGATCGTTTTTGAGATATTTCAGTTTTTTAGTTTCAGCTTTAAAAAACATTCACTTTTCATTCAGGAATTTGTGAACTGCTGTCCATTCAAACAACGGAACTTGAGTCACATAGCAACCAGCCTTTGACTATCACTTTAACCTATGCTACTCCCTTTTTTCTTTTTCTTGTAGAAAGTTTAGTTTAGTTGTGGATTGTATAAACCTTACAAAGAGCAACAGTAACTCAATTGAAACAAATTTAAAATGTGTAGTTTATTGACTTCCGTATATCCAATATGTCATAGTCACTGAAACTTATTAGGGCCTTTCTGACAAAAAATCTGATGTATTCCATTCACATGACTTTCTCTACCTTTTCTGCAAACACAATATTCATACAAAAGATTAAGCTTTTATCTATAACAAGCTAATTCAGTAAAATAGTTTGAGCACTTTTCTAAAGTATGTCAAATCTTTTAAAAGCTGGTCGCCCTGTGAATGAATGTCATCTTCCGTGGTGTAGCGGTAATATGAAAGCTTTTAATTCCCAACTCCGCAAGTTCAAACCCGCGGAGGGCGATGGATTTCCATGCATTGATTCCCCTGGGAGGGAAGTAGAGCCCTAGGTCCTGTATCCAAAAATTTGATGTGTTCCATTCACATGACTTTCTCCACATCTCTGCAACAAATTATTGTTAAAAAGCTTATGTTTATATTTACTTCATGATAATCGAGGAAAAAATTAGCAAAAATAGTCTTATTACTTGCTTCCTTGTGAGTAGAAACGAAATAAGGCAGTAGCATAGGTTAAAGTGATAGTCAAAAGCTGGTTGCTATGTGACTGAAGTTGCTTTGTTTGTATGGACAGGAGTTGACAAATTCTTGTATGAGAAAAGTATAAGTATTTCAAAGCTAAAACCAAAAACAAGGAATATTTAAAAACGATCTACTCCACGAAAAAATGTACATTTACCACTTTCCGGATGAGAATAGTTTTAAGCATTTAAATTTGAAACAAATAACAAGGAATATCTCGGAAATTGTCAATTGTACGAAAAAAACGTATATAACATAAATTGTGTGTTTTTAACGTGATCTACATTTTTTGTGTAATAAGTTTTTGTCTATCCCATAGGGTTTACCAATTACTCAAAATTCAGCAAAATTAATTGAGAATAAAGAGGTATTTAAAAGCTATTTGCAGAAAATTTAAGACATACATTTTATTTGCAATATAAATAAATATCTTTAATATACGGTATTTTAATCAAAGTCGTTTTTGAGAAAATCAAAATTTTCAAACATAGTTTGGGGTGGGATGAGCTTTCTCATAATCTTCGTGTCGTATACCTGGTAGATACTAAACCTAAATACCAAGTTTGGTATTTTACTGTTTTTGAGTTATTGTGTGCACACACGCGCACACAAAACCTTTTCCTGAAAATACTTCTCTTTTGGACACAGGGGACCAGAAAATATCTATTTTCGGTGAAATCTCGCAATCGAATTTCTGAGTGGAATTCAATACTTTCTCTATAGATGTGTACATAATACGGGTAGAGAAAATCTGTAATTTATCTGATATTATATACGGTTTACGGATAATCACAGGTTTTTGTTTTTCCTAAAAACCATCATATGATTTCAGGAAGTCCAAAATGTGACTTGGAATTTTTGGGTGCATTACAATACTTCCTCTCAGCCCGCCTGGGTAGCGTGGTGGTAGCGTGTCTGCATCACATTCAAAAGGCCGTGAGTTCGAATCTCGCTTAGGGTGAGTGACCCGGATAAGGTTTGTTTTGTTTTTTTTCGGTGTTCCTCCTTATCCTAAGAAGACGAATGTCGAGTAACTTTAAGCTCCATGGACCCCGAGATCATTTGAGTATCATTTCATCAATTTCATTCATCGTCTGATATGACCAACCAGGTTAAAGGACGTTAAACAAAAAAAAATAAAAAACAAAAAAAAAATACTTCCTCTGTCATAAGTGAAAGACACAGTGCGTTTTTTTACTTAAATTAATTAAACTTAATAACTACACACTTTTTTTTTAACGAAATACTTAGGAAATAATCTGTTTCTTTGATTTTAAAATGAAATATACAATCTCTGCACCACTATCTAAGCACAGATGAAGGATAATAACAACTCAGAGTGCTGAGCCCAAACAATTAATACGGAAGAGAAAATCTGACATTCATCTGTGCTAAAGCTTTACCTCTTCTTCTCAAATCACCATAAAGCTCTCTCCTCCTCCCCCATTTCCATATTCATGCGCAGTCTCCAATCAGCAAGGGAAAACTTCATATACATAAATATGGCAATTATCATGGCAGCGTTTTCAATTAACCCTTTTCCGTGATTGAAAGTTAGAACTTTTATTCCTGGAACTAAATCCATTTACAATACAGCTATCCTCTGGGAAGAGTTTTTTTAGGCTTTCATTTTTCTGCCCCCCCTCCATAAATAAGCGGCAATTGTGTAGAGTATTATGGTTAATTCCCAATGGGCGCATTTGAGTTATGCCCTGCAGGGCTGCATGATCATTTGTGTTTTAGCATTAGTGACGGCCGAATTATTGGTTTTAACCGTAAAAACGAGCGAAAATAAAGCATTAATGTATATCCATTATCCCATCGTTATATGTGTCGAATGTGAAGTTACTTGATGCCATATTTACACGTGTGCAGGTCAACAAAGACCCACCAGGTACGGTATTTTTTACTTTCTCTACACGTACCATGTACATAATGTATAGAGAAGGTATAGCACTCCACCCAAAAATTCGATACCGATATTTCAGAAAAATATGTTTTACGGTCCCCTGTATGCAGAAAAAGCATTTTCAGAAGAAGGTCCGTGTCCGTGTGTGTCCGTGTGTGTCCGTGTGTGTGTCCGTGTGTGTCCGTGTGTCCGTGTGTGTGTCCGTGTGTCCGTGTGTGTGTCCGTGTGTCCGTGTGTGTGTCCGTGTGTGTGCCCGTGTGTGCCCGTGTGTGTCCGTGTGTGTCCGTGTGTGTCCGTGTATGTCCGTGTGCGTCCGTGTGTCCGTGTGTGCCCGTGTGTGTCCGTGTGTGCCCGTGTGTGTCCGTGTGTGTCCATGTGTGTTCGTGTGTGTCCGTGTGTGTCCGTGTGTGTCCATGTGTGTTCGTGTGTGCCCGTGTGTGCCCGTGTGTGTCCGTGTGTGTCCGTGTATGTCCGTGTGCGTCCGTGTGTCCGTGTGTGCCGTGTGTGTCCATGTGTGTTCGTGTGTGTCCGTGTGTGTCCATGTGTGTCCGTGTGTGCCCGTGTGTGCCCGTGTGTGTCCGTGTGTGCCCGTGTGTGCCCGTGTGTGTCCGTGTGTGCCCGTGTGTGTCCGTGTGTGTCCGTGTGTGTCCGTGTGTGTCCATGTGTGTTCGTGTGTGTCCGTGTGTCCGTGTGTGTCCGTGTATCTGTGAACACGGCACTCAGAAATGTAAAATACCAAACTTGGTACATAAGATTAGTATCTTTCAAAGATGCGACACGAAGATTTTGAGGAAAACCTCAAGCTACCCTTTACATGGAGAAATTTTTAAAGTTTTATTTTCTGGAAAATGGCTCTAACGATTTTAATTAAAATACTGCATATTAACGATATTAACATGCCAAATAAAATGTATGTCTTGAATTTTCTGGGAATAGCCTCTGAAGATTACTTTATTCTGGATGAATTTTGGTGTAGTATTGCATGACTAGTAAACCGAAGGAGACAGACAAAACTTTACCACACAAAAATGTAGAACTCGTTGAAACATTTAATTTATGTTATATACATTTATTCGTGGAGATGACCAGTTTTGAGATATTCCTTGCTATTTATTTCAGTTTTAAAATTTGTGAATTCCTGGCAATGCAAAGAAGTGGATTTCATTCACATGGCAATCAGCTTTTAAAGGATTTGCTTATCGCTTTAGCCTAGTGTATACCCTTATCCCACATACTTACAAGAAAGCAAGGTGATAAGAGAACCATGAAGTAAATACAAGAAAAAGCTTTTTAACAATACTTTGTTGTAGAGATGTAGAGAAAGTCATGTGAATGGAATGCGTCATATTTTTTTCTATTGATTTGAAAATCATAAATATTCTGTCAATGCTCGTCATTTTCTAAAGCCTGTGGCGTGTATTATCATATTGCTTCTGTAACAATATTCATTCGTTGATTTATAATTTGACAGCAAAAATTAGGCATTCAATCTGTGCTATAAATCATCCACAGTAATATGTTTATAAATGAATCAGATGCGAATGAACGAGTGAAGTTTTGTCAGAAAAATTGAATTCCTGGATTTGATTTTCGGCTGTGGCGGGAATTTTTCTGTAACCATAGCTATTTCCTAACTCGCAGAGTGTGATGTTTGAATGAGGGTGAATATGCGTATGTTTAATGATTTAACACAATGTCAGTTAATATTGAGTAGTTTCACACTTAAAGGTCCCAAATAAGACCACAACAATTAAAGGGGCTATTCATATTAAACAATAAAAAAAAATGACGTGTTCCATTCACACGACTTTCTCTACATCTTGCAACAAATTATTGTCAAAAAGCTTATTCTGATATTTACTTCATGCTAATGAGAAAAAACAGCAGAAATAGTCTTATTACTTGCTTCCTTGTAAGTAGAAGGGAAATAAGGGAGTACCGTAGGTTAAAGTGACAGTCAAAAGCTGGTTGCTATGTGACTGAAGTTCCTTTGTTTGTATGGACAGGAGTTGACAGATTTCCAAATGAGAAGTATAATATTTTATAACTGAAACCAACAACAAGGAATATCTAAAAAACGATGAACTCCAAGAAAAAACAAACACATATGACATAAATTGTGTGTTTTAACGTGTCTATCTTTTTGTAAGTTTCCGTGTATCACTTAGGATTTACAAGTAAATAAAGTTTCAGCAAAATTCATTCAGAACAAAGAGCTCTTAAAGGCTATTCCCAGAAAATTCAAGATATACATTTCATTTGCCAGGTAAATGTATTTACTATACGGTATTTTAATCAAAATTGTTGGATCCATATCTGAGAAAATCAAAATTTTCGATAGTTTTTAAAGTAAGCGGTAATTTAGGGTGGGGAAATTGTTATCAAAATCTTCGTGTCGCATCCCTGGAAAATATTAAACTTACATACCAAGTTTGGCTATTTACCGACTTTTCGTTTTAGAGTTATCGTGTTCACAGACGCACTGATATACACACGGACCTTTTTCTGAAAATACTTTTTTTTGGATACAGGGGAGCCTAAAAAGTGTATTCCGGTGAAACCTCGGTATGGTGGAATGTAATACTTTCTGTATACGCTATGTATATAGTACGTGTAGAGAAAGTAATTATGGACATAGAGCATTATTGTGTAATTGTTATGAAACGTCCTATAAAGTGGAGAGTAATTAAGCAAGTTGTTGCACACTTTGCAGTCCTCTTATTTGTAACTTGGAAGTGAGGTAAGCGCTGTTTCTTCTGTCCCTAGCCACGCAGATGTCCAGTCTGCCTTGATTAGAGGATCAGGAACGTTTTAGATACCTCTTGGGAAGCAACCGAAAGAATGTGACAAGGTCCATAAGTATCAATATTTGTCTCCGTCAAGAGCGTAGCGGCTTCCACTGGCACATTGATGTTCGCTGGGATCCAAGCTCACCAAGGAGTGGCATGTCAATGTGTACACGATGTCTCGTATGTAAATAATATACATAAAAGAAATGCACTGAGAAATTTCTGCGTGCCATTTCAGGAAATGCAGATGAAGTGATGGTCATTAAAAATAGGTGTTTCTATATGCTAAAGCATTGTGCCCGGTTCTGTCACCCTCGGATCCACCCTTTGTAATACTGTGGCTGTACTCCATTGTTCCAGGTAAAATGTTCCTCTGACTTAGGTGTTTAAATTAATGGAATAGAAATAATAGCCACTCTTCTGGAGAGCAAGTGCCACTTCTAGAAACAATGTTACAGCAGGTAGCAATACTGATAATAATGATAGTAGTAATAATAATAATGTGACGGAGTCGCACAAGCGAAGCCTTCCTGACCACTATCTAGACTTTATTGGGTGTTGTCAGCCAAATGCTATGAAGGTTCACCACGTCCTCCGAATTTCCTGTTCCCATCACTGATTGTCATCTGTTTAAGGATGAAGTTGAAGGTCCAGGTGACGGTGTGCTACGAAAGAGGGGTGTAAGAAAAACAGTATGAGCCAGAAATTTCTTTTTAAACATTACCTCTTTATTATATATATCATTAAAAACAAACCAGAATATTGCCCTAATTGAGTTGCGAGGCTATTTGGGATATTTCTAAGAACCGAAACAAACTGATGGAAGAAATGCCATAACCGGGTTACTATGCAGGTTTTATATTACAACCCAAGGTACAAAATTCTAGTAAAGGAAAGCAGCATACACAATTAAACCACGCAAATCGAAGCACTTAAATATCGTTGCAATCTCCATTATACCCATTTTTGCAAGCTCTGTTATAGATACAAAGTTACTTTGCTGTGGTATATTTTGTATAAAAAAGCACATTGTTATAGACAGGGCATGAATCACCAACATTCAATTTGCCGGGCTGCTACTCTTCTATCTAAGCTACGAAATCGATGCCGGCAAGTCAGGAAATTTCCATGACTAAAATAAAACAGGTAAAAATCTGATGTGTTCAATTCACATGAGTTTCTCTACACCTCTGCAACAAATGAGTTTTAAAAAGCTCATGCTTCTATTTGCTTCATGTTAATCGACAAAAAATTACAGAAATAGTCTTATTACTTGCTTCCTTGTAAATAGAAGGGAAATAAGGGAGTAACATAGGTTAAAGCTGGTTGCTATTTGACTGAAGTTCCTTTGTTTGTATGGACAGGAGTTGACAAATGCCTGCATGAGAAAAGTGAAGTTTCTCGAACCTGAAAATATAAACAAGGAATATCTAAAAAACGATCAACTCCAAGAATAAAATATATATAATATATATTGTGTGTTTTCATGTGCTCTACATTTTTTGTGTGATAAGTTTTGTCTATCTCTTACGGTTTAGCATTTATACAAAATTTCATAAAATTCACCCAGAATAAAGAAGTCTTCAGAGGCTATTCCCAGAAAATTCAAAATATACATTTTATTTGTCAGATAAATATCTTTACTATACGATATTTTAATCAAAATCGTTAGAGCCATTTTTTAGAATATCAAACTTTTTGAAAAAAATTGCATGTAAAGAATTAGTATGGGGTGGGAGGATTATCCCCAAAATCTTCCTGTCGCATCCCTGGAAGATGCTAAACCTAAATACCGAATTTGGTATTTTACCGACTTTTCGTTTTTGAGTTATCGTGTTCACAGACACACGGACACGGACCTTTTTCCGAAAATGCTTTTTTTAGATAAAAAAACTTAGCCTAAAACTTATATTTCCAGTGAAATCTTGGTATGGAATTTTTGGGTGCATTACATACCTTCTCCATACATAGTACGTGTAGAGAAAATAAAAAGTTGCATTTCTATAAGCATCTGCTTTCAAGAGAACTGCATTTGTTGTTCAGTGATATTTTAGATATATATATATTCCAGGGAAGCGACACGAAGATTTTGAGAAAAATCCCTCTACCCCCAACTACCCTTTACACGGAACTTTTATCAAAAATTTTGATTTGCTCAAAAATGGCTCTAAGGATTTTGATTAAAATTTCGTATATTAAAATTATTTACCTGACAAATAAAATGTTTATCTTGAATTCTCTGGGAATAGCCTCAGAAGAATATTTTATTCTAGATGAATTTTACGGACTTTTGAATAACTGCTAAACCGTAAGAAATGGACAAAAACTTCCTACACGAAAAATGTAGAGCACGTTAAAACACACAATTTATGTTACATACATACTTTTCTCATACAGGAATTTTTCAACTGCTGCCCATACAATCAAAGGAACTTCAGTCACATAGCAACCAGCTTTTGACTATTACTTTAACCTATGGTACTCCCTTATTTCGTTTCTATTTACAAGGAAACCAGTAATAAGACTATTTCTGCTAATTTTTCTGATTAGCATGAAGTAAATAGAAGTATAGGTTTTTAAGAATAATTTGTTGCAGAGATGTAGAGAAAATCATGTGAATGGTACACATCAGATTTTTTACCTTACTGTTGCCGAAATATTTCTTGTTATTGTTGTGAAGCTCTTCGTCAAATGGGATTTCGTTATTAGTTTCTTTGTTTCTTCATCCTGGCCATGCAAATATAGGCGATTTCCTTGTCTCCCTTGTGCCTACAAGGAAATGGGTAACAACAATATGTCTCTTTAATGTGTATCTCAATTAGCATGAAGTATTAGAAGAAGACACACTGGCGCAGAGGCCCTATCCTGAATCTCGAGGACAGCATCATCCTGAGCAACTGCTGGGTAATCGAGTGCTGAGGTCGATGTTGTGGGATGCTGAAATGTCGGTCAGTAGGGGCGAAAAGCGGTAAATACCTTCGAGAGGGTGGAAGGAGGCCAATGGATCAATAGATGGATCGAGCTGATGGAACCTTACGAGCCTTCAAAATGTACATCACCCGGACCACTTCCACTTTGTGGGAAGTGGCCTAGGGTAGGGTGCATGTTGAACAGCTCAGTAAGAAAGAGCACGATTACGTAACATGGCCGCCCGTCCTGCTTACAAACCTTTTTAGTGCGCGAGTGCGCTTTGGACTTCACTTGGGCGGATCTTCCGGTTCCTTATGTGGTGGCCACAGATAGCAGTCTACTTCCTCATGAGGCGAGTTATAAAGATTCGTGTTCTGTCACCCAAGTTAGTTCGCAAGCACATCAAACATTGGCTTAAGCGATATTTGGCAAAGGGGCAGCGAAAATAGATATAACGTTAATTCCAAGCCAAGTCAAGCCAAGTTTTTACCTGGCTAGAAGCCCGAGAAGATTGGAATTAACACGTCGCCAGGAAAGCTTCAGTTCTTATTTTAGATATAACGTTGTCAATAAAGTAAAAAGACGACTATGTGATATAAACAGGCAGGAAATAGAATCTGAATGTAGAAACAAATCGTCCTTACAGTTACAAAAGGAAATAAAAACTAAGTGGGGTACAGAAACATATATTTTAAAATTGGGTATGAAACAAAAATCGGGAATAGCGTGGCTCAGGTTGGGAGGGTGGAAAACGTAAGGTAGTTGATGAAGCTGGTAGGCGGATGTGCGGGGATCAGGAAGACTGGACACATATTTTGGCAGATTGCGTGCAGATGGAGGATGTTAGAAAAAAATTCTTGCCGAAAGTATTTTTAGCTTCAATCAGACGAAGGATTTGGTTCTATACAGCCAAAACTGGCCAAGCCTGGGCACATACTTAATAGAAGTTGGTGCACTAAGAGATAAAATATTTGTGTAAATGTTGTATAGACTTATTTGGTGTTTGAGTAATCTATATGTGTGAATACATAGTGTAGTTGTGAGTGGAAGTGTGTGTGTGTGTGTGTGTGTGTGTGTGTGTGTGTGTGTGTGTGTGTGTGTGTGTGTGTTATCAGTGTTCTTTCTTTTATTGTTCTGTGGTTCTGTTGTCGCTTTTCATTTACCACTGTTAACACTCTATGCGTGAGTTTGTAGGTTGCATTATCTGTCGCTACTCCTTTTCTAAACCCAAACTGTTCTTTGGCAAGTAAGTTATTCTTTTCTAAGTAATAATAAATCCCATTGAACATTAATTTCTCAAACACTTTTAAGAAAACAGACAAGAGAAATGTAGGTCTATACTTTTATATGTTATCTTGCTTACCTTTTCTAAAAAGTGGTTTGACAATAGAGTACTTCATTCTGTCAGGAAACATTCCCCTCTTTAGTGATTCGTTACATAAATAGCTAAGGGGAATGCTTATTAGGTAGAACGTGCTTTTAGAATTTTACTTGATATTTAATCATATCCAGAGGAATTTTTGGTCTTGAGCAAATTTATTATATTTTTTATTTCAAATGGTGTAGTCATTTTTACTTTAAATTCAGTGTCTCTGTTTATGAAAGAAGTTTTGAAGAAGCTTAATCCTGATTCTTTACATCCATAGTTTATATTTAATTTGTCTGTTACATTCAAAAAGAAATTGTTAAAAATATCTGCGCCCTTTTGAGGTTCATCAATTTTTTGATTACCGGAATTCAGTGCAATTGTGGAGCTTTCTTGAGAGCCTTTACCTGTTTCTCTTTTTATTATATTCCAGATAATTTTTATTTTATTATCAGAATTGGATATCTCTTTATTATACTGCAATATTTTAGCAGCTTTTATTGTTTCTTTTAGAATTTTACAGTACTTTTTGTAATGACATTCTAAGTATGGGGTCTTATTATGTTTCAGTTCTTGGTATAATTTTCGCTTATGTTTGCAAGAAGTTTTAATGCCTGTTGTAACAAGGTATTATTTTCCTTTTGTTTATGTATTTTAGGATATTTGACTGGAAAGGATGCTACAAAGTGAGAGTTGAAATATTGTAGGAAATGATTGAACTTGTCATTTACTCCATTTATTTCATAGATTTCAGTCCATGATTCTTGTTGAAGGGCATACTTAAACAATGTGAGGGAGCTTTCATCTACTTTTCGTGTTCTACAATATTTATAGTTTGGTTTTAACTTTAGGTTAATCTCTTTAATGAGAAGTATTTGTGTCTCGTGATCTGAAAGGCCATTTGCAAATGGTAAGGTAATTGAAGTTTTAATTCTACCTATATTTAGGAATATGTTATCTATTGCTGAAGGGGAGCTATCCTGAATTCTTGTAGGAAAATTTACTGTGTGTGACATGTTGTATGTAAAAGATATAGAATTGAGTTGGTCCTTTCGGAGACTAAGTGTAAGATAATCGATATTAATGTCACCACAAATTATCAGTTCTCGTTTCGGTTTCAATATAAACTTTAAGGAATCATCTAACTGTTTTTGAATACATCAGAGCTACCTAGTGGGGACCAATTTAGATCTATAATTGCAAAATTTACTTGATTTATGTTTAGGTTGAACTGCGCACATATCTATGTCTAGCCCAAAACAAAAGTTGTTTACATTAATGATTTTATAGGGTATATCATGTCTTACAAATTTGCAAACCCCTCCTTTTTTTTTTAAATTTTCCTTGTATATGCTGCTCCTAAAGAGTACCCACGCAGTGCAATTGGCATGAGTTCCTGATCTGTTAAGTGATGTTCGGATGAGCATAAAACACGTGGCTGTAATTTTTCAGAAGCAAGACTAAGAGAAAGTTCATCAACTTTGTTTCTTAAACCCCTAATATTTTGGTGAAATATACAAAAAGAGCTTCTGCTATTATTTATCTTAATAAAATTACTGATATTTTCTGTATTCCTAAAACTCTTTGTTGGTGAACTTCTATTTATTTCAATTGACTTAAGGGTTCTTTCATAGTTTTTGGGGGATTTCCTTTAACCTAACAAAGCCCTATCAGATATCACAACAGGAATTCTACCTATAATTCTGTCGGCAATTAGTTGCGAAAGCTGCCTTTTGCATCTAGAATTGAGGTGTAGACCATGAGATGTGTAACCATCTCGGCCAATACCACTAACATGTATCATATCAATGTGAGAGGCAGCAGGGCTCAACAAGGCAGGCCCAAGTTGCAGATTCATCTCCGTCACCCTCCTATGAAACCGCTGCTTGTCGTGCCTTTTTAGTATAGCAATAGGAAGGCACTTTGCTTCAAAATTCAGATTATAAGTGTTTCTTCTTGGGGATGATTTAGTAAGTGCTGAATGAAAGCTAAGATTAAAGCATTTCTATATTGCAAAGTCGAATGCTATATTTCGTGTGAAATATACGCATGCATACATATTGATTTGCACCAAATAGTCAGATGCAGTCCAATATTACACATTGTGGGTTAAACTTATGGCACTTTAATTAGAAAAGCCTGAGATAGTAAGGATAGGTAGTTTAAACATTAATAATATTTATTTTATGAGCAAAGTGCTGCCCTTTGTGAGCATTTTTCTAGCTGAAAGTTAAATTGTTAAATTGATTAGAATATGTGGATGGAAACACTCTTAACACACATCTATGAATATTTTTAAGCAGTTTAAATATTTTAGAGAGAAATACTTCATCTGTCATGTTAGAGCTGTTTGAAGCCGTTTTTCTTCATAATTTATCGGCTCATTACTGGATTGCTACTTTATATGATTTAATACTGGTCGTTTTCAAAAAAAAGTATTTGCCATGAGTTGTTCAATATTACTGTGTGTGGCTTAGTTTCATTTAATTGGATTTAACTCTGATTTTAATTGTAATATTCTTAAGGTTAGGCTATTTTACTGGGTGTGATTTAGCGTTTCTTGTTAGCTTGCGAATTAGTTGTGTTTGTATTTAGGGTGGGAGTTGTTATTATTTATAGTTAATTTTCCTTTCTTTAGTATTTTTGCAGGTCAATGATATATACATGTTCCCTTAATTTTGAGGGGCTACTTATCTCAAACGAATGAGAGACCAACAGACATTTGGTTGTAAGTTTTTGTTCCCTTTCATGATTGTGTGGATATAACAATAATCAGATTCGTTACCTCTTTTCTAGCTATTAATTATTGTTTAATTAAACAGTCTCCCTTTGGGGCGCTTCTTTCTGTAATTTCAGATATTCATTAAGAGACACGCACGTGTATATGTGTGTGTGTGTACATATGTAGTTATCAAATACATTTTTTCAGGCTCTATATCATTTTTGTTTCATCCATTTGAGATACATTTTGTTTACAGCTGGAAAATTATTTGTTAAATATTTTATTAGTTCTTGGCTTTGCAATTGGGTTTATTTTATTAGGCATTACTGTTCTATATTAGTATTGTTCTCTAGTTGTGCTTTGATAGTGTGAGCCATTGTTGTTACTCCAAATAGATTAAAAAATAGATATAATTATATTCCAGTTGAAATAAACTCAATTTGGAGCCGGCGATTGGTTGTTCACTGAAAGTTAACCCTTTTGTCCGGCAGGGTTCCCTTTTCCTCAGATACCTTATTTATCCGAACTCGTGGAAGTATCCAGAAGTTATATGTTTTTGGGATATTTTCACTGTAATTTGGTGAATGTGCAGCGGTCGTGGTTTAGCTCTAGACGGGAAAGGTACTTGCCTTGGGCTGCTGTGTTTGCCAAATGTTTGTAGTCGTGGTTTAGCTCTAGACGGGAAAGGTACTCTCCTTGGGCTGCTGTTTGCCAAATGTTTGTAGTCGTGGTTTAGCTCTAGACGGGAAAGGTACTCGCCTTGGGCTGCTGTTTGCCAAATGTTTGTAGTCGTGGTTTAGCTCTAGACGGGAAAGGTACTCGCCTTGGGCTGCTGTTTGCCAAATGTTTGTAGTCGTGGTTTAGCTCTAGACGGGAAAGGTACTCGCCTTGTGCTGCTGTTTGCCAAATGTTTTTAGTCGTGGTTTAGCTCTAGACGGGAAAGGTACTCTCCTTGGGCTGCTGTTTGCCAAATGTTTGTAGTCGTGTTTTAGCTCTAGACGGGAAAGGTACTCTCCTTGTGCTGCTGTTTGCCAAATGTTTGTAATGTTTTAGCTCTAGACGGGAAAGGTACTCTCCTTGGGCTGCTGTTTGCCAAATGTTTGTAGTCGTGTTTTAGCTCTAGACGGGAAAGGTACTCTCCTTGTGCTGCTGTTTGCCAAATGTTTGTAATGTTTTAGCTCTAGACGGGAAAGGTACTCTCCTTGGGCTGCTGTTTGCCAAATGTTTGTAGTCGTGGTTTAGCTCTAGACGGGAAAGGTACTCGCCTTTTGCTGCTGTGTTTGCCAAATGTTTTTAGTCGTGGTTTAGCTCTAGACGGGAAAGGTACTCTCCTTGGGCTGCTGTGTTTGCCAAATGTTTGTAGTCGTGTTTTAGCTCTAGACGGGAAAGGTACTCTCCTTGGGCTGCTGTTTGCCAAATGTTTGTAGTCGTGGTTTAGCTCTAGACGGGAAAGGTACTCGCCTTGGGCTGCTGTTTGCCAAATGTTTGTAGTCGTGGTTTAGCTCTAGACGGGAAAGGTACTCGCCTTGTGCTGCTGTTTGCCAAATGTTTTTAGTCGTGGTTTAGCTCTAGACGGGAAAGGTACTCTCCTTGGGCTGCTGTTTGCCAAATGTTTGTAGTCGTGTTTTAGCTCTAGACGGGAAAGGTACTCTCCTTGTGCTGCTGTTTGCCAAATGTTTGTAATGTTTTAGCTCTAGACGGGAAAGGTACTCTCCTTGGGCTGCTGTTTGCCAAATGTTTGTAGTCGTGGTTTAGCTCTAGACGGGAAAGGTACTCTCCTTGGGCTGCTGTTTGCCAAATGTTTGTAGTCGTGGTTTAGCTCTAGACGGGAAAGGTACTCGCCTTGGGCTGCTGTTTGCCAAATGTTTGTAGTCGTGTTTTAGCTCTAGACGGGAAAGGTACTCTCCTTGGGCTGCTGTTTGCCAAATGTTTGTAGTCGTGGTTTAGCTCTATACGGGAAAGGTACTTGCCTTGGGCTGCTGTTTGCCAAATGTTTGTAATGTTTTAGCTCTAGACGGGAAAGGTACTCGCCTTGGGCTGCTGTTTGCCAAATGTTTGTAGTCGTGGTTTAGCTCTAGACGGGAAAGGTACTCGCCTTGGGCTGCTGTTTGCCAAATGTTTGTAGTCATGGTTTAGCTCTAGACGGGAAAGGTACTCGCCTTGGGCTGCTGTTTGCCAAATGTTTGTAGTCGTGTTTCAGCTCTAGACGGGAAAGGTACTCGCCTTGTGCTGCTGTTTGCCAAATGTTTGTAATGTTTTAGCTCTAGACGGGAAAGGTACTCGCCTTGGGCTGCTGTTTGCCAAATGTTTGTAGTCGTGGTTTAGCTCTAGACGGGAAAGGTACTCGCCTTGGGCTGCTGTTTGCCTAATGTTTGTAATGTTTTAGCTCTAGACGGGAAAGGTACTCTCCTTGGGCTGCTGTTTGCCAAATGTTTGTAGTCGTGGTTTAGCTCTAGACGGGAAAGGTACTCGCCTTGGGCTGCTGTGTTTGCCAAATGTTTGTAGTCGTGGTTTAGCTCTAGACGGGAAAGGTACTCTCCTTGGGCTGCTGTTTGCCAAATGTTTGTAGTCGTGGTTTAGCTCTAGACGGGAAAGGTACTCGCCTTGGGCTGCTGTTTGCCAAATGTTTGTAATGTTTTAGCTCTAGACGGGAAAGGTACTCGCCTTGTGCTGCTGTTTGCCAAATGTTTGTAATGTTTTAGCTCTAGACGGGAAAGGTACTCGCCTTGTGCTGCTGTTTGCCAAATGTTTGTAATGTTTTAGCTCTAGACGGGAAAGGTACTCGCCTTGGGCTGCTGTTTGCCAAATGTTTGTAATGTTTTAGCTCTAGACGGGAAAGGTACTCGCCTTGTGCTGCTGTTTGCCAAATGTTTGTAATGTTTTAGCTCTAGACGGGAAAGGTACTCGCCTTGGGCTGCTGTTTGCCAAATGTTTGTAGTCGTGGTTTAGCTCTAGACGGGAAAGGTACTCGCCTTGTGCTGCTGTTTGCCAAATGTTTGTAATGTTTTAGCTCTAGACGGGAAAGGTACTCGCCTTTTGCTGGTCTGTTTGCCAAATGTTTGTAGTCGTGTTTTAGCTCTAGACGGGAAAGGTACTCGCCTTGGGCTGCTGTTTGCCAAATGTTTGTAGTCGTGTTTTAGCTCTAGACGGGAAAGGTACTCGCCTTGGGCTGCTGTTTGCCAAATGTTTGTAGTCGTGGTTTAGCTCTAGACGGGAAAGGTACTCGCCTTGGGCTGCTGTTTGCCAAATGTTTGTAGTCGTGTTTTAGCTCTAGACGGGAAAGGTACTCGCCTTGGGCTGCTGTTTGCCAAATGTTTTTAGTCGTGGTTTAGCTCTAGACGGGAAAGGTACTCTCCTTGGGCTGCTGTTTGCCAAATGTTTGTAGTCGTGTTTTAGCTCTAGACGGGAAAGGTACTCGCCTTTTGCTGCTGTTTGCCAAATGTTTTTAGTCGTGGTTTAGCTCTAGACGGGAAAGGTACTCTCCTTGGGCTGCTGTTTGCCAAATGTTTGTAGTCGTGTTTTAGCTCTAGACGGGAAAGGTACTCGCCTTGGGCTGCTGTTTGCCAAATGTTTGTAGTCGTGGTTTAGCTCTAGACGGGAAAGGTACTCGCCTTGGGCTGCTGTTTGCCAAATGTTTGTAGTGTTTTAGCTCTAGACGGGAAAGGTACTCTCCTTGGGCTGCTGTTTGCCAAATGTTTGTAGTCGTGGTTTAGCTCTAGACGGGAAAGGTACTCGCCTTGTGCTGCTGTTTGCCTAATGTTTGTAATGTTTTAGCTCTAGACGGGAAAGGTACTCGCCTTGGGCTGCTGTTTGCCAAATGTTTGTAATGTTTTAGCTCTAGACGGGAAAGGTACTCGCCTTGTGCTGCTGTTTGCCAAATGTTTGTAATGTTTTAGCTCTAGACGGGAAAGGTACTCGCCTTGGGCTGCTGTTTGCCAAATGTTTGTAGTCGGTCAGGTTTAGGCTAGCTGGGAAAGGTACTCGCCTTTTGCTGGTCTGTTTGCCAAATGTTTGTAGTCGTGTTTTAGCTCTAGACGGGAAAGGTACTTGCCTTGGGCTGCTGTTTGCCAAATGTTTGTAGTCGTGGTTTAGCTCTAGACGGGAAAGGTACTCGCCTTGGGCTGCTGTTTGCCAAATGTTTTTAGTCGTGGTTTAGCTCTAGACGGGAAAGGTACTCGCCTTTTGCTGGTCTGTTTGCCAAATGTTTGTAGTCGGTCAGGTTTAGGCTAGCTGGAAAGGTACTCGCCTCAAGGTACATGGCTCATTTAAGGTTGTAAAGAATATATAAATCTTTTGTTTAGAATACAGGCTGATTCTTGTTTTCTTTTGAAACATCACCAAACCTGGTAGAGAACGTTAAGCTGTAAAAGCAGGATAATTAAATGAACAATCGAATGCTACAATCATCAGAATGACAATATAGCTAACATTAAAATTAAAATAAGCAAATAAAAACAAATAACATTTCTATTGTTCTTCAGAAATGCTGAATGCTACTGTTGATTTGTCTCCAGATAGGATATTGCTTGAGCTCGTACTACTTTATTAGTTCTTGTGTTGGTGTTCCATACTGAGTCACGTGTACTAATGCTGTCAGCTGGGTGATGGAGCTATAAATCACTGCGAACTATCACGGTTCAATAGCAATCTGACGCTTTATCCGATAAAATCACATGTTATAGGATAAACACCTCTGATTTATAGACATTGCTAAACTTCACCGTTCAATACCAAATCCGCGGCAACTGAATCATCACTACAAATCATCAAAATTCAGCAACAAAAATAGAGTCGACGAGTTACTAACGCATCGATAAAATTTGTTTCTCAGTTCAAACTCTCCAAACGGATTTGCTTCTCAATTCTTTGTGTAAGATGGCAACATTTCTCAATTATTACACTAAAAGTTCACTTGTTACATGTTTCCTACAAGAAGTACTTTGGTACAGTGTTTGTTTTCTTCCTTTGTTTAGCCGTTTCCTGTAGAATAAGAATCGCGCTTAGTATTCCTGAACTTCTCCCGTTTTCTGAAACATTATTACTAGAGTACCCAACATTGAAGCACTTAGACATTGTAAGTTGCCATTGGGTTATGTCATCTCAAAATAATTTGAGATCAATTTGTGGTTTACCGAGATTTCACTGGAAATATATGCTTTGGGTCCCCCTGAATAAAAAAAAAAAGGTATTTTTGAAAAAAAAAAGTCCGTGTTTGTGCGTGAGTATATGTGTCTGTCTGTGGACAGCGTAACTCAAAAACAAAAAGATCGTTAAATACCAAACTTAAATTCAAGTTTGGTATCTTCCAAGTATGCGACACGACGAGTTTAAAAATAAATCGCCCCACATCAAATTACCCTTTACATGGAACTTAAAAAAAATTTATTTTCTCAAAAATGGCTAAAAATTTTTATCAAAATCTCTCATATTTAAGATATTTACATGACAAATAAAATGTATATCTTGAATTTTCTGGGAACAGCCTCTAAAGACCACTTTATTCAGGAAGATTATATTGAATTTTGCATAACTGGTAAACCGTAAGAGATAGACAAAAATTTGCTTCACAAAAATGTAGATCACGAAAAAAACAATGTATGTAATATATACTTCTTTTCGTGAAGTTGGTAGTTTTTTAGATATTCCGTGTTTTTGGTTTCAGCTTTAAAAAGCTAATACTTTTCTCATACGGGAATTTATCAACTGCTGTCCATACAAACAAACTGATAACTATGAACGACCGCGGCAATGAGAAAGAAGAAAGAGCAGCAGTTATAAGCATATGTTACTAACTCTACAAGAACTCTGTCGGGAGTCGCTCGACGGATTACTGCCTCAATAAGAATAAGTATAATAAACAGCATCAATTCTGAGGAATCTAGTGAAATACTTATGTTTGTGAGTCTGCCCAGTGTGACATACCCAGGTCATTCTTCCTCTCCTGAGTGAGAGTTGAATGTGTGTTCTACATTGATGAGCTTAGCCGGCGCATCACCGAACATCAAGGAGGTATGTACACACTTATTACTTTCTCTACACTTACTATGTTCATAGTGTATAGAGAAGGTATTGTAATGCACCCAAAAATTCCATACCGAGATTTCACCGGAAATATATGTTTTAGGGTCCCCTGAATCAAAAAAAAAAAAAAAAAAAAACATTTTCAGAAAATGCTCCGTGTGTGTCCGTATGTCTGTGAACACGTTAACTAAAAAACAAAAATACAAGCTTGGTATTTAAATTTAGTATCTTCCAGGGATACGACACCAAGCTTTTCAGAAAAATCCCCCCACTCCAAATTAGCCTTAACATTGAAAAAAATTCGAAAATTTTGATTTTCTTAAAAATGGCTCTAACGATTTTGATTAAAATATCATATATTATAGATATTTACCGGAAAAGATGTATATCTTGAATTTTCTGGGAATAGCCTCTGAAGAATACTTTATTCTGGGTGAATTTTATGGAATTTTGTGTAACTGCTAAACCGTAAGAGATGGACAAATACCTACCACACAAAAAATTTAGAGTACGTTAAAACACACTACACGTTACTACACGTTTTTCGTGGAGGTGGAGTTAATCATTTTTGAGATATTGTTTTTGATTTCACCTTTAAAAAACAATTTTCTCATACAGGAATTTGTCAACTCGTGTCCATACAACAAAGAAACTTCAGTCACATAGCAACTAGCTTTTGATTAGCACTTTAACCTATGTTTCGTTTCTACTTAAAGAAAGCAAGTAATAAGACTATTTCTGCTACTATTTGTAATTTCCTCGATTAGAATGACATAAATGGAAGTATGAGCTTTCTAACAATAATTTGTTATAGAGATGTAGAGAAAGCCATATGAGTGGAACACATCAGGTCTTTTTTAAAGTATATCGCTTGCACTAATTCGGACCGACTTGAAGGTAGAGGAAAGAGTTGCGACAAACTGGAAACAATATTTGGAGATAATTAATTTTTTTGTTATTTATATTATCTTTCATTGGTTATAATAAACTAACTCTTTTACTTTCTCTAGCCCCGTATGTACAATGTACATAGGGATAGAGAAGTATTGTATTCCATCCAGAAATTCGATGTCGGGATTTCACCGGAAATACATGTTTTAGGACCCACTGAGTCCAAAAAAAAAAGCATTTTTAGAAACAGGTCCGTGTGTGTATGTGTATATGTCTGTCTGTCTATCTGTGTGTGTACGTGTATGTGTCTGTGGACAGCATAGCTCAAAAACGAAAAGACGGTTAAATACCAAACTTGGCATTTAAGTTTAGTATCTTCGAAGGATGCGACACGAAGATTTTCAAAAAAATTCCCCCACCCCTAACTACCCTTACATGGAAAAATTTTCGAAAATTTCTTTCTTCTTAAAACCACATATTTCTGTTACAAATAAAACGTATATCTTGAATTTCTGGGAATAGCTTCTAAAGACCTGTTTATTCTGGATGAATTTGTCTTAATTCAGAATAACTAGTAAACTGTAAGAGATAAAAAAACTTACTGTAAAAAAAAATGTACTTCTTGTTAAAATACACAAGTTATGTTATATCTATTGTTTTCGTGGAAATTACCGTTTTAGAGGTTGTTATTAGTTTCAGTTGTGAAGTACTTATACTTTTCACAGACGAGAGTATTCGTTTTTCTTTTGTTCTACTCCTAGCCAAGAAAAGAGGTGATTTGCAATGACAATCGCATAAGGACAATTTTTAAAACATTTGAGTATCACTTTAGCATAGTGCATTCCGTTAGTTCCAGTCTACTTATAAGGAACTAAGAAACAAAATTCTGGTAATGTTTATCTCGATTAGCATGGTGTTGAAAGAAAAATTATCTTTTGTAAGACGTTTGTTTGTAGAGTAGCTAGAGAAAGTCATGTGAGTGTAGCACATCAGATCTGTTTTATACTGTACATTAACTGGCTATTAAATCCACTCTTTTGAACTATTTCAATAATATATTTTAGTTCTGTTTTGTATTCATCTCTTGTTAGAGGGACATTAATTAGTCTGTATATTAAACTTTGAAAGACTGCATGTTGATGACTTTTTGAACTGCATCCTTGCCTTTAGTTTGTCGAAATGGAATGTTTTATATTCATGACCTGGAAATGAAAATAAATAACTTTTATTTAAAATTGCTTTCACTATTCTCATGCATAAATCAATAGTTTCCATTAGTATTGTAAATACGAACTACACATGACAAAATAACACAGCTATATGAATGTTTGATTACTTCTCGAATCCGTTAGTCTATTGCAAAACTCAGCTGCTTTCTTTCGTTCTCTTACAACCCCAAAAAAATCTGATTTGTTCTGTTGCAAAACTCAGCTGCTTTCTTTCGTTCGCTTACAACCCCCAAAAAATCTGATTTGTTCTATTCACCTGACTCTCTCTACATCTCTGTAAAAATTATTGATGAAAAGCTTATTCTTATATTTCATGTTAATCAAATAAACATTAGCAAAGAAGGTCATATAACTTGGTTGCTTATAAGTAAAAGAGAAATAAGGGCATACACTAGGCTAAACCGACTGTCAAATGTTTTAAAATATGGTTGCTGTGGGATTGAAATCAAGAAGTGGTCAGAAGTTGACAAGTTCCCGTATGAGATCAGTAAAATACTTTAAAACTTAAACCAATAACAAGAAAAATCTCTCTCTTACGATTTACCAATTATGCAAAGTTTTACAAAATTCATCCAGAAAAAAGAGGCCTTCATAGGCTATTCCCAGAAATGTCAAGATATATATTTTATTTGTCTTGTAAATATCTTTAATATATGATATTTTACTCAAAATCGTCAGAAGCATTTTTGAGAAAATAAAGATTTTCATAAACTTTTCTATGAAAAGGGTACTTGGGGGTGGGCGGATTTTCTTGGAAATCTTCTTGTCGCATTCTTGGAAGATACTGAACTTAAATACCAATAACGGACTTTTTGTTTTTGAGCAATGCTGCCCAAAGACACACATACACTCATACGGACATTTTTCTAAAAAAATGTTGTTGTTTTTTTGGACCCGGGGGGCTTCCTAAAACATGTATTTCCGGTGAAATTTTAGTACCGAATCTTTGGGTGCAATACAATACCTTCTCTATAAACTATGTATATGGTACGTGTAGAGAAAGTAATATGTATAAAAAGTAACGATTGACATGTATTATACCACGAACTTCAAATGGATGTACAAAGTTAAGCTATCTTTCTGATATATGAATGAGAAATACCTGAAAGTACATTTTGTCGACTTTTACAACTGTATGAAGATATTTTCAAAAACGTAGATAAAGAGATATATGTCTGCCATGTGTCTGAGGGTATTTTAAGTCTGTTGAGATGATGGAAGGCACAGAATTAAAGCCAAAAATATCTGCCATCAGTGAAAAGAGAAGGCAGTTAATTCTTTTCTGTGAAAATGAGCCGCTCTCGAAATATATACTTACGGTACACTGGGTGTGAACTTTTGACCAGAATCGACCAAAAAGTCGAAAATAGCATTTATTTTGTATCAAATGGAACCTTTTGTCGTCCATAGAGAGAAAACATTTACACGAGTCACTTTTCTCGGGCTCTGCAGTCACTTAAAGGTCGTGCACTTCACCTGTTCCTATTACACCGCTTTAAAACAGCCATTTCTCAAAACTATATTTTCACACTTCTGAAATATTCCATGCATCTCAGAATGTGCGAAAGCATCCAAAATAGCATGGAATATAACAAAATAATAATTGAAAAAATATTCTTTCTTTGAAAATATCGTTAAATATTTGGATTTAATGTTATTATTGCTTTATAAAAGTTCACAATTCGTTCATCATATTTATTTAAAATATCTTACAATAGATTTTTACTTTCTCTAAACGCACTACGTACATAGAGTATAGATAACGTATTGCACTCCACCCAAAAATTCGATACCGAGATTTCACCGGAAATATATGTTTTAGGGTCTCCTATGTCCAAAAAAACATTTGTAGAAAAAGGTCCGTGTGTGTCCGTTTGTCTGTGAACACGATAACTCTAAAACGAAAAGTCGGTAAAATACCAAATTTGGTATTTAAGTCAAGTATTTTCCAGGGATGCCACACTAAGATTTTGAGAAAAATCCCCCTCCCCAAAATACCCTTCACATGGAAAAAATTTCGAAATTTTTGATTTTGTTCAAAAATGGCTCGTAACGATTTTGATTAAAAGATCGAATATTAAAGATATCTGTATATCTTCACTTTTCTGGGAATAGCTTCTAAAGATTTCTTTATTCTGAATGAATTTTGCTAAATTTTGCACAACTGGTAAAGCGTAAGAGATATGCAAAAACTTATTACTCAAAAATGTATATCACGCTAAAACACACAATTTGTCATAATTTTTTTCTCGTGGGATTGACCATTTCTGAAATATTCCTGGTTATTTGTTTGAGATTCAAAATATTTAAACTTTTCTCATACGGAAAGTTGTAAACTCCTCGCCCTACACAGAAACGGATTTCAACCACATGGCAGCCAGCTTTTAAACGATTTGACTATGGCTTTAGCCTAGTGTATTCCCTTATTTCCCTTCTACTTACAAGGAAGCAAGTAATTAAGACAATTTCTGCTAATGTTTAGCTCGATTATCATAAAGTCGATAGAAAAATACGTTTTTAATAATAATTTGTTTCAGCGATGTGGAGAAAATCATGTGAATGAGACATATCAGATTTTTGTATGTTTCAAAGCTGCGATTGCAAAATATTAAACCAATTTTTTCAAATTATGAAACGTAGAGTCATTTTCATTATGAAACATATTTACATAATGAAATGTATAGCTCTCAAAAATTTACAGTTTGAATGAAATTTAAAATATTCATTAACCAAAGAGCTATGAAATCAGAGTAAAAGTTTCAGGAAAATCCATCAGGAAATGCATAACTGGGAAAATTCTGTTCCAGTGTTGCTTAATCAATATTTTATACTGTGAAGGTTAATTTGGCTCCGATATTACAATGTTGACAACCCCTGTTGCATGTCCTGTGGGTACACATTTTGGTAGTAAGCTCATCTTGCATGACGTCGCCTAGATGTTAGCGCCATCTGCAACAGAAGACCTGCACAAAGTGTTCGCACAGAACCAGCTACAGTGGCTCAAAGAAAGACAGTACCTCCTTGACGCTTGGAGTTGGTTATCGAGTGGGCACTGATGTTCCAGAGTGGAGAAAGGATACTTTAATATTAACACACGTTATTGCTTAGTGAAACTTTAGTGCAACAAACTTAGACTTAAACATAATTACGAAACAATATCTTGGCTTGACCGTAGCTCTGTAGGTAGAGCACCTTTCTGCTTTTTGAAGGGCCCCGGATCCAATTCCAGGGGGTACTTTCTCTTTAGATAAGATTGTCTATCCCCCACCCAGACTTTGTGAATGTGTATCAGATCTAATGCATGCAATTAAACCAATGAGAACTGCACTTCTGCGCGCGGGCAATATATTCCAAAGCGTTAAAGACATGCTATAAATAAGTTGCTATGTAAAGGCTTGTTACATATTTTACTTATGCATGGAAGATGTCCGAATCGGAATGTTTACTTCTTTAGAGCCTCATAAAGCAAAAATAATCTGTGTTAATGCAGAAACTGCATGAAGCAGAGATATTTTCATGTGTACAAAAGCCCAAAAGGAAGCATAATTATGTTGTATACATTAGTAAGTGACATTTTATTCATATTCAGAAGAGCAGACAAAAGAATTCAGCTTTCATTGTAGAAGAGTTGACATTTCCTTTCTCATATAACATAGTAATAGAAAAATCTGATGTGTTCCATTCACATGGCTTTCTCTACATATCTGCAACAAATTATTATTAAAAAGCTTATGCTTCTATTTACCTCCAGCTAATCGAGAAAAAATTAGCAGAAATAGTCTTATTACTTGCTTCCTTGTAAGTAGGAGGGAAATAAGGGAGTAGCATAGGTTAAAGTGACAGTCAAAAGCTGGTTACTATGTGACTCAAGTTCCTTTGTTTGTATGGACAAGAATTGACAAATTCCTGTATGGGCAAATTTAAGTTTTTCAAAGCTGAAACCAAAACCAAGGAATACCTAAAAAAAAAAGAAAAGAAAAGAAAAAAAAAAGATTAACTCCATGAAAAAATATATATACAACATAAATCGTTTGTTTAAATGTGCAGTACATTTTGTGTAGTAAGTTTTTCTACATTTCTTACGGTTTAACAGTTTTGCAAAATTCCGTAAAATTCACCCACAATAAAGTATTCTTCAGAGGCTATTACCAGAAAATTCACATTTTATTTGTCAGGTAAATATCTTTAAATATATGATATTTTAATCAAAATCGTTACAGCCAGTTATAAGAAAATCAAACTTTTCGAAAAAAATTCTATGATAATGGTAGTTTCGGATGGGGGGATTTTTCTCAAAATCTTCGCATCGCATCCCTGGAAGATAGTAAACTTAAATACCAAGTTTGGTATTTTGCCGACTTTTCGTTTTTGAGTTATCATGTTAATGGCACACTGACACACACACACACACACGGACCTTTTTCTGAAAATACTTTTTTTTTTGGATACAGGGGACCCTTAAACATATATTGTCAGTGAAATGTCGGTATCGAATTTTTGGTGGAGTACAATACCTTCTCTATACACTATGTGCATAGTAGAGAGACAGTAAACAGTTGGTCAGATTTATTGAACTTACGAGAAAGTCACGCTAAGAGTAAGATACCGTATGAAAGTGTAATTTAAAACCCACGCTACGTCGCAAAACGATAATTATACAACAAAATCTGTGACATTGGTATTCTACAACACATGGAATGATCTTCATGTAAGTAATGGAAAAAGTGGAAAATTCAACGAAATTAATCTTGCTTTAAAGTGTATTAAAGCGCGCTGGGTAATATGTTTACTAAATATTTTTATTATTATGGGGTTGAAATTTTGAAGTCCAAGCAAATCTTAGAAGGATTGTAAAGACTTGGTCGTAGCAGCTGTTGGAGATTCTCCTTGCTTACCGGAGATGCCCGCAAGCCATGCGGGGAAGCCGGTATCGCCTGAAGCGGCGGTTTCTAGCATTAAAAGTCCCCAAGAGACGAATGTGGGCGCTCCGATGGAAGGGAAAACCGTCGTTGAATTTTGTTGCCCGACACCTAATCTCGTCCTCCAGGTATGGTAGACCAGAGGTTTCGTGCAGGAGTCTCGTAGTAAATCAAAGAGGCACAGAATAGATAGCCCGAAGGCACCTGTTCTGTACCCGCTGAAGAACAGCAGACTGGAGTCTGCCGCCATGCCCCAGATCTCACAGGCGTAAATTAATTAACAAGGGGACTATGAGAGCCCTCAAAAGGCGCAACTTAAGGGGAAGGCATCGAGTACAAGGAGGCCGCAGCCCTAGTGCCCCGACACCTCAGTTCTCTGATGTGTTTCCCAAAAGTGACGCCTTTGACAAGCTTCACCCCCAAGTAGGTGATGGTGTTCGTCCATTCAATCCTTCGTCTGAGGTACGTGAATGAAGGGAAGTTTGCGGGAAAGCGGCGCTTGGTGAAGAGGATGGCGTGGCTTTTCTCCGGGTCGATGGACAACCGCTAACGCTCGCACCGCTCTTGGAAGAGGCGGAGGTGTCTCTGAATGGGGTTGAAGGCTCTGCGTGGGTGTTTGTTGGTACAAAATAACACGTATTGAACATGTTGAGCTATGTTCACGTGCAGCTCTGTTGGCAGGTCGGCCATGTAAACGCTGAAGAGCGTGGGGGATAACACAGAGCCTTCGGGGACTCCGCCTCTTATTGACCTAAGTGTTGATTTGTGTCCCACAACTCAAACTAAAAAAAAATTATGCTGCCTGGTGGATCATTTATTTATTTTGGTAGTGTTTAACGCTCGCTTTTACTACTTGTGGCACCGCAGGCGATGACACTGCTGATACATGAAAGGAAGATGGAGCACCGGTGGAATATGATGGCGGGGGAAACCGGAGAACCCAAAGAAAACCCTACCCTGCGCCGCTTAGTCCACCGCAAGTCTCTAGTGGGGTCGCTTCGCATCGAACCTGGGTCGTCTAGATGAGAAGCGAGTGATCTAACCACTCGGCCACGGCGCGGCCTGGCCTCTTCGGCCTTAGTGCATTCTGATTGTTCTAAATAATTAGCCACGTGACGCAGTTTTAAAATATTTACAGAAAAAACAAGGTTTTCAATAAATGAGTTTGCAAATACATTTGACAATTTTTTATATTAAGCATAATTATTGTAGAAAGTGTTAACATTTCGTACTCTCCAGACTTCTTGATGTTTGAAACTATAATCATTTCCTTCTCGAAATTCTCCTAAACGTATATGGTCATTTTCTTTATGTAATTTTGAGAGAATGTATAAAATTTTTGGAATAAATTAGTACAAATAGCATATTTTAATTGGCATGTACATAAATATCTTAAATATAAGAGACACTAATCAAAATCGTAAGAGTCATTTTTGAGAAAACCAAAGCTTTCGAAATGTTTTCTATGTAAAGGAAATTGGTGTTTAACGGTCTTTTCGTTCTTGAGCTATGCTCTCCATAGACACACACACGTACGGACCTTTTTCGAGAAATATTTATTTTGGTTTCAGGGACACCCAAAACGTGCATTTCTGGTGAAATCTCGATAAGGAATTTTTGGGTGTAATACAATACCTTCTCTATACAGTACGTGTAGAGAAAAATAAAATTGTAATAATAAAATTATATTAATAATATAATAATAATAATTAATAATAAATAATTAATAAAATAATTAACAATAATTGATAATAATTAATAATTGTAGTAGTGATACTATTACTACCACCAACAGCAATAATAATAATAATAATAATAATAATAATAATAATAATAATAATAATAATAATAATAATAATAAAATAATAAAATAATAATAATAATAATAATTTAGAAATAATAGTAAATAGATGAAACTTTTTGAAATAAAATTAAAAAAAGAAATTATATTTATATATTTCTTATTTTATGTGGAGGTAATTTTTTTTTCTGTAGTGTTTAACGGCCGCTTTAACTACTTAGGACACTGTAGGCGGTGACACTGATGATACATGAATGATTATGGAGCATCGGTGGAATGCGATGGCGGGGGAAGCAGGAGTACCCGGAGAAAACCCGCCCTAGCGCCGCTTTGTCCACCACAAATATCATATGCGGTCGCTTGGGATGAACATTTTTATAATTTCATTTTATTACTTATATTAGTTTTTGTTATTATTTTCTCTATACGCACTATGTACATAGTGTATAGAGAAGTATTGCACTCCACCCAAAAATTCGATACCGAGATTTCACCGGAAATATATGTTTTAGGGTCCCCAATATCCAAAAAAAGCATTTTCACAAAAAGGTCCGTGTGTGTGTATGTGTGTATGCGTCCGTGAACTCGATAACTCAAAAACGAAAAGTCGGTAAAATACCAAACTTGGTATTTAGGTTTAGTATATTCCAGGGATGCGACACGAATATTTTGAGAAAAATCCCCCCACCCCCAACTACCCTTTACATGGAACTTTTTTCGAAATTTTTGATTTTTTCAAAAATGGCTCTAACGATTTTGAATAAAATTTCGTAGATTAAACATATTTACCTGACAAATAAAATGTATATCTTCAATTTTCTAAGAATAGCCTCTGAAGAGTAGTTTATTCTGGATGAATTTTACTGAATTTTGAATAACTGCTAAACCGTAAGAGATATACAAAAACTTACTAATCATAAAATGTAGAGCACATTAAAACACACAATTTGTTATATACATTTTTTTTAGTGGAGCTCGTCGTTTTTGAGACATTCCTTATTTTTCGTTTCTGCTATGAAAAACTTATATTTTTCTCATACAGGAACTTGTCAACTCCGATCCATATAAACAAAGGAACTTCATTGATAGCAACCAGCTTTTGACTACCACTTTAACCTATGGTAGTCCCTTATTTCGCTCCTACTTACAAGGAAGCAAGTAATAAGACTATTTCTGCTATTTTTTCTGATTAGCATAAAGTAAATAGAAGTATAAGCTTTTTAAGCATAATTTGTTGCAGGGATATAGAGAAAGTCATGTGAATGGTACACATCAGATTTTGATGTAGTATATTGCAATTTATTAGCTTTATTCTTTTTATATTATGTTGTATATTTTATTCTTTTTAATTTATATTTATAATTAATCTGTTAACATGTGTGTGATGTATGGAAATAAATACTTTTTTAAAAATCTGGCATAGTAGTCCTGGATTTAAAAATTAGGTACCAGGGTTTTTATACAGATTTTTATATTATATTAGTACGTGTAGAGAAAGTAATAAGCAGCAGGGATAGTGTCAGAAGAAAAGCAGTGTGAGGTAAAGTACAGGAGAGTATAATGTAGACGACGCATGCGCTCACAGAGTACATCTGTTTAACCCCTGCTGAGAGAAAAATGGTGGACAGAGGAAACTCATTTCATTTAGTCGTAGCTGGCGGGAATAGGTGATGGTGTCAAGAGGTTTACGACCTGCGGGGGGCGATATAAATGTGCTAGCCCTGTCTGGCCTAGAGGCCAAAACACAAGACAAGTGCACATCTGGATACCAACAGCTTCCCTCACTTCCTCACAATGCTCCTGGACACTAAATCAGACTTTGAAGTCATCTGATGTATTTCATTCACTCAACTTTCTCCACATCTCTGCAACAAATTGTTGTTAAAGAGCTTATGCTTCTATTTACTTCATGCTAATCGAGAAAAAAATAGCATAAATAGTCTTATTACTTGCTTCCTTGTAAGTAGAAGCGAAATAAGGGAGTACCATAGGTTAAAGTGATAGTCAAAAGCAGGTTGCTATGTCACTGAAGTTCCTTTGTTTGTATGGACAGGAGTTGACAAATTCCTGAATCAGAAAAGTATAAGCTTTTTAAAGCTGAAACCAATAACAAGGAATATCTCAAACAACGGTAAACTCTACGAAAAAACAAAACACAAACTGTGTGTTTAACGTGTGCTACATTTTTTTTTTTTTTTTTTTTTTTTTTTTTTTTTGTTAAATAAGATTTTGTCTATCTCTTACAGTTTACCAGTTATGCAAAATTTCGCAAAATTCATCCACAATAAACATGTCTTTAGAGTCTATTTGCAGAAAATTTATTGTATATATATTATTTGTCATGTAAACATATTTAATATACGATATTTTAATCAAAATCATTAGGCCTATTTTTGAGAAAATCAACATTTTTTAATATTTTTCCATGTAAAGGGTAGTTGGGGGTGGGGGAATGTTCTTGAAAATCTTCGTGTCGTATCTTTGGAAGATACTGATATTAAATACCAAGTTTGGTAATACTAAAAATTCTTTTTTGGGGGGGGGGATTCAGGGGATCGTAAGGCATGTATTTCCGGTGAAATCTCTGTATCGAATTTTGGGTGCAATACAATACATTTCTAGACACTATGTACATAGTACGTGTGGAGAAAGTAATAATAATAAAGTTGATAATAATAATAATAATAATAATAATAATAATAATAATAAAAAATATATTAGTATGTTTCTAATTCATGGTCTTAGCTATTATACCTGTTTCCGATAGAGGGAATTCGTCTATCCATTTCTTTGTTACCCTTCCTATGCCCCTGAACCATTTGGTTGCTAATTAATCAAAGCGAATGACTGATTATTATAGTCTATTCCTTTTATGTGCTAAAAGCAGTTAATAATTTGTATTGACTTTATTCTTTCTACGATATTAAATATATGTAATGTCTTCCCAATTCTTCATTTGTTTGAGAGTTCAGGCTAATGAGTGTAAGAATCTCATTTCTTTGATCGATCCAATGTCATATTTTCACAAACAATTGTGTTATAGCCTTATAAAATTTAATTTTTGTGTTTTTAATACCTCTACAAGTACATGTACATAGTGTATAGAGAAGATATTGTACTGCACCCAAAAATTTGATACCGAGATTTCACCGGAAATACATCCTTTAGAACCCCCTGAATCCAAAAGAAAATGTATTTTTAGAAAAATGTTCTTGTTTGTATGTGTCTGTCAGTATACGTATGTATGTGTGCACTACTGTGGGCAGCATAGCACAAAAACGAAAAGTTCGTTAAATACCAGACTTGATATTTAACATCAGTATCTTCCAAGAATGCGACACTAAGATTTTCAAGAAAATCTCCGCACAACCAACTAACCTTTATATGCAAAAGTTTTCTAAAACTTTGATTTTTCCCAAAAATGGCTAACGATTTTGATTAAAATATCATATATTAAAGATATTTACCTGACAAATAAAATGTATATCTTCAATTTTCTGGGAATAGCCTCTGAAGACATGTTTATTCTGGATTAATTTTGCGGAATTTTTCATAACTGGTAAACTGATAGACAAAAACTTACTTCACAAAAAATGTAGAGTTCGTTAAAACATACAATTTATGTTATATACTTTTTTTGGAGTTTTACTGTTTTTGAGATATTCTTTGTTTTTGGTTTCAGCTTTGAAAAACTTGCACTTTTCTCATACAGGAATTTGTCGACTCGTGTCTCCATACAAACAAAGGAACTTCAGTCACATAGCAACCAGCTTTTGACTATCACTTTAACCTATGGTACTCCCTTATTTCGCTTCTACTTACAAGGAAGTAGGTAATAAGACGATTTCTATTAATTTTGTCTCGATTAGCATGAAGTAAATAGAATAATAAGCTTTAGAACAATATTTTATTGCAGAGATGTAGAGAAAGTCATGTGAATGGAACACATCATTGTTTTTAATTTTACCTTTTAATGTTCGGTTTACTGTTCCGTACTCTATTAAATTGATTTATTTCTTATATGTGTCTCTTGTTTCTGTCTGGATTTTTTTTTTTTTCACTGACGTCAGATTCAGGGTGTGGTGTATCGTACTACCATATCCCTTGCCTTTACATCTTCAGGTTGTGGTGCCGGGCATTTGGAGCAGAGTCTTGCAATTTGGAACTTTTCTCGGCCCTGTCAGAGTAAGCCTATTGAGCTTCATTCCTTTTGAATTTCAAGAATAGTATAAAGAAGTTAAGGAAGAAATATGTTTAATTTATTATAAAATACGATAGATTGTATAAATATTTAGAGAAATTAGCAAACAAAGCTGGTAAATTGTACGGCAAGAAGGGGTGATAAAAGACAAAAACAGTACTTACAACAGCAGAAAGTAATTACAGGTAATAGACAGCAGAATAAGTATTAATAGAAGTGCATTCATAAACTCTGAATAAGTCAGAAGAGTGGAGGGGAGATTGTAAGTATCGTGACTGATAAATAAAAGAGGTAGGGAGAAAGAGTAAGGAGAGGAGGTGGAGACCAAAAACTAGGAGGGGATAGAGGAGTTAGGGTAGCATAGTAGAGAGGGAGGAGAGCTGGCATGAGGAAGTATCGTGACTGATAAATAAAAGAGGTAGGGAGAAAGAGTAAGGAGAGGAGGTGGAGACCAAAAACTAGGAGGGGATAGAGGAGTTAGGGTAGCATAGTAGAGAGGGAGGAGAGCTGGCATGAGGAAGTATCGTGACTGATAAATGAAAGAGGTAGGGAGAAAGAGTAAGGAGAGGAGGTGGAGACCAAAAAATAGGAGGGGATAGAGGAGTTAGGGTAGGATAGTAGAGAGGGAGGAGAGCTGGGATGAGGAAGTTTGACTGGAAATATAGAAGAACCGGGAGAAGAAGATTAAATGAGAGGTTAAATGTTTTGGTGAAAATAAAAGACAAGTGAAAAGTGTTAATAAAGGTTGAAATTAAGTTTTTTATTAAAGACGGTCACCAATAAAAAGTGAAGTGATTAATAATGTAAAACCTGAAGCCATAAACAAATGGTAAAAGTGAAATAAATTATAATAGTGAGCCCACGTGTCTAAAGAGGAGGGTTATATAACATTCTAAGCTGTGTTGCTGAAGAAAGATGGTTACACGTTAACAATTAGATACATTATGATACCATTGTATTACATTCAAATAATATATTACTATATTATAAAAATGACTTAAATTTAAAACTGTAACTGGATTTACATCGTAAGTGGCTTTCCATTTTGCTGACAGTATTGTGACAGTATTAAGGCCACTAGCCACAAGATATAACGTTTTTATCTTTGTAATTTTATTATTGAAATTTATTTGGCTAAATAGCTTAAAGCATACATTTAACTGTTAATTTTTGTGTGAATTGTTATTTCTGAATTGTTTTACTTGTATCATTAATATATTTATATTCTAATGCAGAAAGGTTTAAGTAAAGGAGTTTATAATGTGTTGGCTGGAGTCGTGACCAACATTCGCAACAATGATAGAAAGAGAGGGAAACAGTTATACGTATGTGCATTGCTAAAACATATATATACGTTACACGGCCTTGGAATGAACGCACGGCAACACAGATATTTGTGCTTATAATAGCTGTAATGAAAAAGGAGCATCGTTTTGCTTAACAATGAAACAAGAAGGAGTAAAGATGTTGTATTGTGCTGAAGAAGAGTGTTATAGCTTGATGCTATGTGTATGACTGACAATACATTCAGAAAGGATAACAATATTTACTAACGGTAGTTCAAACGCGTCTTGTATACTACTAACCTCACAAGAGAGAACAGTCTACATGGTAAAAGTATTAAAGAACTAATAAAATTAAATACACACAAAACAACTTTTTCGTTGCAGTGTTTAGTGACAGGGAAATATGTCACCCAGCAACCGTTTGGTGGGGCTGCTGGGTTAATGTAGCAACAGTAGAAGCGTGGAGGAAGTTATTACATTAGTTTTGGCCAGTAAATTAGGTTAGAACCTTACCTAGACAACAATAAGAGAAAACAATGCATGAAGAATGAAGGATTAAATGAAGAATTTACGTTTTATGTCCTGGTGGCCGAGTGGTTAGACTACTCGCCTCTCATTTAGACGGCCCGGGTTCGATCACAAGCGATTTCTGGTGGACTAAGGCGCAGGGGCGGGTATTCTTCAGGTTCTCCAGTTTTCCACGCCATCACATTCCATGTACCACCACTGGCATTGCCTGGGGTTCCACAAGTAATAAGATTAAACACTACCAAAAAAATAAACAAAAAACACTGAAGGTCATACGAAACAGTTCTTTGTTTACGATAAATGAGAACATTTTTGAAATAAAAAGCAAATGTCTTCTGCGTTTGATTTAAGTTTGAAATATTATAGACTTTTTTTTCGATACTGTTTTATAATTTTTCATATATTGGAGAATAATATGGCTTTTAGCGATGCACCATTAATGTCTATTTTTACTTTCTCTATACGTACTATGTACATAGTGTATAGAGAATGTATTGCACTCCACCAAAAAATTCGATACCGCGATTTCACCGGAAATATACGTTTTAGGGTCCCCTGTATTCAAAAAAAGTATTTTCAGAAAAAATCTGATGTGTTCCATTCACATGACTTTCTCTATATCTCTGTAAATTATTATTGTTAATAAGCTTATCTTTTATTTATTTCATGCTAATCGAGAAAAATTTGCAGAAATATATTAAAGTGAAAGCCAAAAGCTGGTTGCTATGTGACTGATGTTCCTTTGTTTGTATGGACAGGAGTTGACAAATACCGTATGAGAAAAGCATAAGTTTTTCAAAGCTGAAACCAAGAAAAAGGAATATCTCAACTCCACGAAAAAAATGTATATAACATAAATTGTGTGTTTTAACGTGCTCTACATTTTTTGTGAGTTAAGTTTTTGTCCATCTTTTACGGTTTAGTAGTTATGAAAAATTCATCAAGAATAAAGTAGTCTTCAGAGGCTATTGCCAGAAAATTCAAAATATACATTTTATTTGCCAGGTAAATATCTTTAATATACGATATTTTAATCAAAATCGATAGAGCCATTTTTTAGAAAATCAATATTTTTGAACTTTTTTATGGAACTTTTTGCTAAATTTTGAGTTTCTCAAAAATGGCTCTAACAATGTTGATTAAAATTTCGTATATTAAAGATATTTACTTGACAAATAAAATGTATATTTTGAATTTTCCGGGAATAGCCTCTGAAGACTATTTTATTCCGGGTCAATTTTACGGAATTTTGCATAACTGCTAAGCCGTAAGAGATGAACAAAAACTTACTACACAAATATGTAGAGCACCTTAAAACAATATATGCTATATACATTTTTTTCGTGGAGTTGATTGTTTTTTAGAGATTCCTTTTTTTTTTTTTTTTTTTTAGTTTCAGCTATAAAAAACTTATACATTTCTCATACAGGACTTTGTGAACTCGTGTCCTTACAATCAAAGGAACTTCACATAGCAACCAGCATTTGACTATCACTTTAACCTATTCCACCCCCTTATTTCGCTACTACTAACAAGGAAGCAAGTAATAAGACTACTTCTGCTATTTTTTTCTCGATTAGATGAAGTAAATAAAATAATTTGTTGTAGACATGTAGGGAAAGTCATGTGAATGGAACACATAAGATTTTTACTTTCTCTATACGCACTATGTACATAGTGTATAGAGAAGGTGTTACACTCCACCAAAAAATTCGATACCGAGATTTCACCGGAAATATATGTTTTAGGATCTCCTCTATCCCAAAAAAGGATTTTCAGAAAAAGATCCGTGTGTGTGTGTGCGTGCGTGCGTGTGTCCATGTATCTGTGAGCACGATAACTCAAAAACGAAAAGTCGGTAAAATACCAAACTTGGTATTTAAGTTTAGTATCCTCCACGGATGCGACACGAAGATTTTGAGAAAAATTCCCCCGTCCCCAACCACCCTTTACATGGAACTTTTTTCAAAAATTTTGTTTTTCTCAAAAATGACTGTAAAGATTTTGATTAAAAAGTTCGTATATTGAAGATATCTACCTGACAAATAAAATGCATATTTTGAATTTTCTGGGAATAACCTCTGAAGACTACTTTATTCTGGGTAAATTTTACGGAATTTTGCATAACTGCTAAAGCGTAAGAGATGGACAAAAACTTACCACACAACAAACGTAGAACACTTTAAAAAACACAATTTATGTTATATACATTTTTTTCGTGCAGTTGATTGTTTTTTAGATATTACTTGTTTTTGGTTTTAGCTATAAAAACATACTTTTCTCATTCAGAACTTTGTGAACTCGTGTCCATACAAACAAAGGAACTTCAGTCGCATAGCACCCAGCTTTTGACAGGGTAGATGTGTAAGGTACTCCCTTATTTCGCTTCTACTTACAAGGAAGCAAGTAATAAGACTATTTCTGCTAATTTTTTCTCGATTAGCTGGAGGTAAATAGAAGCATAAGCTTTTTAACAATAATTTATTTCAGAGATATAGAGAAAGTCATGTGAACGGAACCCATCAGATTTTTCATTTAGCACTCAAAATGTGTATTTATTTATAGTTATAAAAATATAACTGTAATATAACATTTGCGTCTTTGTATCACGTAACTTGAAGCTATGAGTCAGTTTTTAGAATTTAAACGTATGGAATTTAGAAGTTACAATGCATATAAGATCATAAAATAAGATTTCTAGCAAGAAAAAGACTTGTTTCAGCTTGGCAATATATCCAATATTAGAATTCCAAACTATAGAAAACCTGGTTTTAAAATTTAAAATTTTCGGGCTGTTTTGCCGTGGTCTGTAGGTTAAAATATGTTCAGTTAAAATATTTCTCCCTAACATTTCGTCCCTGTCTGTGGGGGACATCTTCAGAGGCACTGCACTCACGTCGCTAACTCGGAAAGAATTACATCAGTGCGAGTTACAGCCAGTATATATACTCGGGCACTGGTGGGCGGGGTCAAGTGGACAGGTTCTGGTTTGTTTATTTGGCCTGGAGGTTGCGGAGCTGGGAAAGTATAGGGAACCAGGTAGAGTTTAATTTAAGTCCTTCGTCTTTGTTGAAGTTGTTGGTGTTCTTATAAATCTCAATGGCCTCTCTGTATAAACGGGGAAAATAATTTTTAGTCGTAGCTATAACCTCTACCTTATCATATTGCATACGGTGGTCATCCAAAGATAAAACATGTTGTGCAACGGCTGATTTTTCAGTTTGTCCGAGGCGGCAGTTTCTTTTATGTTCTGTAATGCGTGTGTTAATGCTACGCTTTGTAGTGCCGATGTAAACTTGGCCACATGTGCACGGCATTTTGTAAACACCAGATTTTGAAAGTGGATCGAGTCGGTCTTTAGCTGATTTGAGGTACTGTTTTATTTTAGTTGTCGGCATGTATATATGTTTCACGTGTTGTTTCTCTAAAATCTTGCCGATACGATCAGTTATGTTTTTTATATATGGCAAGAATACTTTATTTTTATATGTCGGTGCCTCCCTGGGTCTGGTGTTGATCTTTCTGGGACGTATTGCTCGATCGATATCCTTTTTAGTGTACCCATTATACTGTAGCGTCTTTTGTAGATATTTTAATTCTTGTGGTAAATGTTCCGGATCACAGATATAGAAAACCTGTTCTCACCTTATATCTCGAATTAACTCGCTGAAAGCCAAATCCAAAATGTCTCTTGGAAGGAAAGTAGTACTACTAATAGGCAGTTAACCTATATTTTAATTATTTACAAATGCTGTTTAAACTATATCACTTATTTTAAGGGTACACTGAGGTTTGAGTGCCGTTTTGGCGCTACATCTACGTAGCTCCCTTAAGTTTGTGCTGCATGTTCCATTCCATTCTCTCTTTTTCCTCTGCTGTTGTCTCTTTGTTTGCTCTTATCCGCTTTTTACTTTCTCTACACGTACTATGTACATAACGTATACAGAAGGCAATGTATTGATCTCAAAAATTTCATGCCGAGATTTCACCGGAAATACTGTTTTGGTTCTTCCTGAATCAAAAAAAAAATTTTTTGGAAAAAGGTCCCTTTGTGTGTGTCTGTGGACAGCATATCTCCAAAACGAAAAACGTTAAATACCAAACTTTGTATTTAAGTTCAGTATGTTCCAATGATGGGACATGAAGATTTTCAAGAAAATCCCCCCAACCCATCTACCCTTCACATGGAAACCTTTTCGAAAATTTTGATTTTCTAATAAATGAGTGTATCGATTTTTATTAAAATGTCGTATATTAAAGACCAATAATATGTACATCTTGAATTTTCTGGGAATAGCCTCTGACGACTTCTTTATTCTGGATGAATTTTACGGAATTTTGCATAACTGGTAAACCGTAAGAGATAGACGAAAACTTACCACACAAAAATGTAAAGCACGTTAAAACACACAATTTATGCTATATAATTTTTTTTCGTGGAGTTGGTCGTTTATAGATACTCTTTGGTTTTGGCTTCAGCTTTAAAAAACATACTTTTCTCATACAGGAATTTGTCAACTCCTGTCTGTACAAACAAAGGAACTTCAGTCACATAGCAACCAGCTTTTGACCATCACTTTAACCTATGGTACTCCCTTATTTCGCTTCTACTTACAAGGAAGCAAGCAATAAGACTATTTCTGCTAATTTTTTCTCGATTTGCATGAAGTAAATATATGCATAAACTTTTTAACAATAATTTGTTGCAGAGATGTAGAGAAAGGCATGTGAATGGAACAGATCAGATTTTTTATTTTGCTGTATACACAACGCGACTTTTTATTTTCTAGCTTACATTATATTTCCTGTTTTATTTATATCTTCTTGTCATATTTCTCACTAGCTTCCGAAGTCCTTTTTCATTCTCTTCTTCCTTCCTCCATATGTCTTCCATCCCTATTTTGATTTTTGTTTTCCTCTGTCTTCCCTCACCAGCTGTTCTAGCACTTAATTATCTTGAACTGCTTTCTAAATATTTTAGCAGATTCTTCTTCCCTCTTTATACACCAATGCCAATATTCCAATTCTCTCTCTAGGATCAATCCACTTCTTTCTGGTTTTCCTAAGTTTACCATTTTTTTAAATACAACATTCTGTTTTCCTATTTTTTTCATGTTCCTAACAATTGCTTTGTCTTCTGTTTGATAATACATACATATAAACATTTTACAAAGATATAAACACCCATGCTCAAGGCGAGACTCGAAGCACGTATCCCCTGCGCCACGAAGCACGGGCAAAGGGACCGGCTTCTTTTTGGTGCTGCTCTGCTGAGCCCTAAATCCCTTTACAGGAACATTCTGTATCTATGGTCTACTTATATGCATCTGTCTGGTGCTCGCATATTTCCACTTTCTTCCACTGTTGCCTGTAAACCATTTCTAATGATTTACTGTAAATCTCTGGTAATTTATACTTACATATTCTAATTCCTCCTTTGTGTTTTTGCTTCCATCTCTCAACATTGTGTTGCCCAGCCACCATTGCAACTGAATCCTATCTCCAAATAGAAAATTCTTTCAGTATTTCAATTTTCTTTCCTTTTAACTAACAATTTTCTTCAATAAAATCCCCCTACCACAACTACCCTTTTCATGGAAACATTTTCGAAAATTTTGATTTTCTAAAAAATGGCTCTAACGATTTTAATGACAAATAAAATGTATATCTTCAATTTTCTGGGAATAGCCTCTGAAAACTACTATATTCTGAATGAATTTTATGGGATTTTACATAACTGCTAAACCGTAAGAGATTGACAAAAACTTACCACACAAAATATGTAGAGCACGTTAAAACACACAATTTATGTATATATACATTTTTTTCGTGCAGTTGATCCTTTTTGAGATATTCCTTGTTTTTGGTTTCAGATTTGAAAAACTTATACTTTTCTCATACAGGAATTTTTCAACTCCTGTCCATACAAACAAAGGAACTTCAGTCACATAGCAACCAGCTTTTGACTATCACTTTAACCTATGGTACTCTCTTATTTTGCTTCTAATTACAAGGAAGCAAGTAATAAGACTATTTCTAGCAATTTTTTCTTCATTGATATGAAGCAAATAGAAGCATAAGATTTTTAACAATAATTTGTTACAAAGATATAGAGAAAGTCACGTGAAGGAAACACATCAGATTTTTTTCAAATTTAAATAAACTATTTATGTTCATTTTAGATGTAGTTTCTTTGTTAAACAATGTGCCAAAGTTTTTAAAGACATTCTTTAGACTATCTCATTTTGTAATTGCACCTGGATAACGCATGGATCCCAATGTTACAGATACAGGGGAAACCATTTAAAAGTTTGGTCTAAATTGGAGTCCATTTTGGTAAAAGAGAGTATTGATATAACAACAAAAAATGTAATAGTCTATTTTAACTTTCAAGCTTGTTACCAAATCAAGTATTGGTGATTTGAATAATGTGATCACAGCATTTAAGTAATTAAGTGCATTTTAAAGTAGTTCTGATTTGCTTCTTGTTACAAGAAGTTTGTGTTGTTATTAACCTTAACGGTAACAAATTAGTGCATTCCTGCATTGAAAATAAAATATGTGTCTTACCACTTATATATGAAAAGAGCCCTCAAATTTCTTGGCCAACAATATTAACTTGAATTTGGAAATAAAGAATTTTAATATTAGTGTTACTATAGTAACCGGTTACTTCTCACTTCACTCAAAGTATTGTAGAGAATGATGTTTTCGGACTTAGGGAATCTCAAAACATATTGCAGTTGAAATCTTGGTAACGAATTTTAGGGTGGAATACAATACCTTCTCTATCCACTAAGTACATACGGGCTAATGTTGTTTGATGTTTATCTCACGTTATGTAACTAGAAAAATATAGTAACAAGAATATGGAATAAAGTAATAAAATATTTAAAAACAATAATTAGAAAGCAAATAACAATGGTATAATTAGAATAGATATTAAAGAATTTTATGTATATAATTATAATAATAAATAATAAAATTATAATAAAAACGATTAAAATGATAAGTAAATAATGATAAATTAAAATAAAATAAATTGATAAAAGGATAATAAATAATTAAATACATTAATTATAGTATAATAAACTGATAATTAATATTAATTAATATTAATAGTTTAAAATAATAACCTAAATTATATATATACTATTAAATTTTTAATTATTTAATAATAATTAATATAATGCCTAAGCATTTAAGTTTTAAATTTAATTATAATAAATATATATTTTCAGATGTATAATTTAATTTAAGTTATTAATCTGACAATTGAATATTTATTTTATTTTGTAGATTTAAAAAAAAATAAAAGTTTGTTGATAAAATAAGGTGTGAGATATTTGCCCCGGTGTAAGCAATTAGATATCGGGGTATAGTATACAGGTTTTATTTGTATTTTTATTGATTTCATTTTTATGGATTTTATTTTTATTTCTTGTACATACGGGCTAGAGAAAGTAACAATTTTTTGAAATATAGGGGACTCTAAAACGGGTATATCTGGTGAAATCTCGATATCGAATTTTTGGATGAGGTGCAATACCTTCTCTGCCCATGTATCATGTAGAGAAAGTAAAGACACACAGTTATATTAATATAGGATTTCAGGAAATGCAATAACGCGGAAGTGACTGACATGATCCGGCTATAAGATACAAAGAGATACCGTATCCTTGCGGCGTGTGTATGCCATGCAAATAATATAAAGAGAAAAGTCCAGCATCCCAATGGCTTTCTTCTGTTCCATTTCCCGTTTTCGGTCTTATATTTGAGTCGCTGCAGTACATTGCACCTCGCCTGCAGGTTCTGTCTCGCGGTGCCATAACATAAAGAGAAAAGACGCAGCATCCCAATGGCTTTCTTCTGTTCCATTTCCCGTTTTCGGTCTTATATTTGCTCTCGTGTTGAGTCGCTGCAGCACATTGCGCCTCGCCTGCAGGTTCTGTCTCGCGGTGCCATAACATAAAGAGAAAAGTCCAGCATCCCAATGGCTTTCTTCTGTTCCATTTCCCGTTTTCGGTCTTATATTTGAGTCGCTGCAGTACATTGCACCTCGCCTGCAGGTTCTGCCTCGCGGTGCCAGAATACTCCAGAGACGAGTCGCAAAAATCCCCTCCAATTTCGTCGAATATTGCAGACTTAAGGCTGCGCTCAGTAATGCAGAAGGTTCTGGCAATCGATTCTTTACACAGTACAAGGGAAGAGTAGTTGTACACTGCGGTGTGTTGAGAGTGAAATAGACCAACATTAAATACAGTAAAATCCCGTAATTACGCTCTTCAACAGACTGTGTTCTAAATGTGCAGAGAGCGGAATATGATTTATTAGATATGAACATTGACACAATTTAATAGGCAATAAAATATAATACATGTTGCAACAGTAAATTAGTACGCTTTATATTTTAGTAGTTTTCACAGGTTTAATATAAGAAATATATCTGCTTCAGTAGCTAAGACTGAGCAGATAGCAGAACACAAAACATTACAGTGAGAAATTGCTATTGTATACGTCAAGGTTACTTTCTTTGTTAATACTGCAGCATAAAGACCTTTGTGAGAGCAAGATTTTAGCGCATTAGAGATATAAGGAACAGGGTATTTTATAGAGAAAAGTCTCTTCCCTAAAAGTTAGCAGCTCGGGACTTTTCCATTATAGAGAGCGGTCACATGAGTTTAATACAAAGAACTTACAAAATTAATCACGTGACAACGTTATTTTCACGATTCTTTTCAACCAATCAGGAATGAGCTTCAAGATTGGAGATTTTAGGTATGTAAGCGATGCGCTTCCAAGAAATTAGGCTTCCTCTTTTTCTTATTGTTGGACTGCTTGTTATACTTGTGATGCTGTACAGGGTACGCTATATGTTGTACGTTGCACGCACAAGAATGCGGCGGTGTTAGTACCTAAGTATGTGATATTATTACGCGAAACATTGTAGTTATTGCACGAGTTGATTTGTTGCGCAATAGGGACGTGCGCAATAATTACCGATGACTGTCGAAAACAAGAACTTAGCAAACAGCAGAAAATAGCACTAGTTATTAATATTTTTACGTCTCCAAGAATTACTATGTCGGGAGTCGCTCATAGGATTAGTGCCTGAACAAACAACAAACGTACATAAAAGCATTAATTCAGTGGAATCTAAGTGAAGTACTTCTATTTTTCAGTCTACCACATTCCCCAGTCATTCTTTCTGCCCCTCAGTGAGAGTCAAACTTCTGTTCTACATGGACGAGCATAGCCGGCGCATCAAAGAACTTTCATGAGGTATGTACACGCCTGTTTATAAAGTATTTCACGGTCGCTAATTCAGACCAACTCCAAGGTAGACCAACGTGAAATCGACAATGTTTCTGAATATTCGGGTGGAGAACAGTGCAAATTGAATAACAAGAGATACTTTCTGATGTGTTCCATTCACATGACTTTCTCTATATCTCTGTAATAAATTATTGTTGAAAAGCTTATTCTTCTATCTACTTTATGATAATCGAGATAAACATTAGAAATTTTCTTAATTATTTACTTCTTTGTAGGTGGAAGGAAAATAAGGGAATACACATAACGATAGTCAAATCTTTGAAAAGCTGGTTGCCATGTGGTTAATGTACGTTTCTGTGCAGGTCCAGGAATTTACAACTTTCCAAAAAGTTTAAGTATTTCAAATCTGAAAAAAATAACAAGGAATAGCCCAGAAATCGTCAATTCCACTGAAAAAAAATCTGATGTGCTCCATTCACATGACTTTCTCTACATCTCCGCAACAAATTATTTTTAAAAACCTTATGCTTCCATTTACTTCATACTAAGTGAGAAAAATTAAAAGTATAGTCTTATTACTTGCTTCCTTGTAAGTAGAAGCGAAATAAGGGAGTGCCATATGTTAAAGTGATAGTAAAAAGCTGGTTGCAATATGACTGAAGTTCTTTTGTTTGTATGGACAGGAGTTGGTTGACAAATTCGAATAGGAGAAAGATATATTTTTCAAAACTGAAACCAATAACAAGATATATCTAAAAAAAACGATCAAAGCACGAAAAAATGTATATGGCATAAATTGTTTTATATTGATCTACATTTTTTATGTAGTAAGATTTTGCTTATCTCATGCGGTTTACCAGCTGTGCAAAATTCATTCAGAAAAAGAGGTTTCTAGAGGATATTCCCAGAAAATTTAAGATACACATTTTATTTGCCATATAAATATCTTAAATGTAAGACACTTTAAACAAAATCGTTTAAGCCATTTTTGAGAAAATCAAAATTTTCGAAAAAAGTTCCATATTAGGGGTAGTTTTCTTGATATTTTTGTGTCGCATCCTTGCAAGATACCAAACTTAAATAGCAAGTTTGGTAATTAACGGTATTTTCGTCTTTGAACTATGCTGTCCAGACACGCGCACACACGGACCTTTTTCCAGAAATCATTATTTTGGATTCAGGGGGACCCAAAACATTAATTTCCGATGAAATCTCGGTATCGAGTTTTTGGGTGCATTACAGTACCATCTCTTTACACTATGTACATAGTAGGTGTAGAGAAAGTAAAAGAAAAAAAAATATATATATATATATATTGAAACTTGATCTAATTTTTACTTTCTCTACATGTACTATGTACATGGTACACAAAAATTCGATACCAATATTTCACCGGAAATACATGTTTGGGTCCACCTGAATCCAAAATATGCATTTTTGGAAAAAGGTCCATGTGAGTGAGTGCGTGTGTGTGGGTGTGTATGCGTGTGTCTGTGATAGCTCAAAAACGAAAAGACCGTTGAATAGCAATCTTGGTATTTAAGTTTGGTATCTTCCAAGGATGCGACATGAAGATTTTCAAGAAAATTCCCCCAACCCAACTACCCTTTACATGGACAAATTTTCGAAAATTTTGATTTGCTCAAAAATGGCTCAAACGATTTTGATTAAAATGTCCTATATTGTTTATATTTATCCGACAAATAAAATGTATATCTTGGATTTTCTGGAAATAGCCTCTGAAGACTACTTTACTCTGCATGAATTTTACTGAATTTTTCATAACTGGTAAACCGTAAGTGATGGACAAAAACTTACTACAGAAAAATGTAGATCAGGATAAAACACACAATTTTATATACATTTTGTTCGTGGAGTTAATCGCTTTTGAGATATTCGTTAATTTTTGTTTTAGTTTTAAAAAACGTATACTTTTCTCATTTAGGAATTTGTCAACTCCTATCCATACAAACAAAGGAACTTCATTCACATAGCAACCAGCTTTTGAGCATCACTTTAAACTATGGTACTCCCTTATTTCGCTTCTACTTACAAGGAAGCAAGTAATAAGACTATTTTTGTCAATTTTTTGTCGATTAGCATGAAGTAAATAGAAGCATAAACTTTTTAACAATAATTTGTTGCAGATATGTAGAAAAAGTCATGTGAATGTAACACATCATATTTTTTTTATGTAGTAAATTTTTGTCTATCTCTTGTGGTTTACCACTTACTCAGAATAAAGAGGTCTTTAGAGGCTATTCCCAGAAAATTCAAGATATACATTTTATTTGGCATATAAATACCTATAATATAGGTACGATATTTTAAAAAATCAAGATGGTTAGTCATTATTGAAAAAATAAAAAAAATTGAATTTTTTCCATATAAAGGGTAGTTTTGGGGCGGGGTGATTTTCTCAAGATCTTCGCGTCACTTAAATATCAAGTTTGGTATTTTACCTACTTTTGTTTTTGAGTTATCATGTTCAGACACGGACTCACACACACACACACACACACACACACAGACCTTTTTCTGAAAATATTCTTTTTGGATACATGGGACTCTAAAATATGCATTTCCGGTGAAATTTCGGTATTTAATATTTGGGTGGAGTGCAATACCTTCTCTATACACTATGTACATAGTGCGTGAAGAGAAAGTAAACATATTCGATTGTTGATTGTCTTGTTATTACAGTTATATTTGCTATTTTATACTAGCGTACGACAAATCGCTTTACACTGCAAAGAACGGCCGCGCCGTGGCCAAGTGGCTAGACCACCCGTATCTCACCTAGCGACTGCTTGTGAGATTTGTGGTGGACAAAGCGGCGCAGGGCCGGTTTTCTCCGGGTTCTCTGGTTTCCCCCTACATCACATTCCACCGGAGCTCCATCTTCATTCCATGTTTCACTAGTGTCATCGCCTGCGGTGCCACAAGTAATAGAAGTGGGCGTGAAACTCTACCCCCCCCCCCCAAAAAGAACTATAGTACATTAGTTTACTTGAAACATTCCCTTTTTTTCTGCTACCTGACCGGCCTAGTGGATGGAGTGCATTAATGACGGTCCGAGTGGTGGTAAACCTTGACACAGTCATGCTTCACTGCCTATTAATCTGTCGGCATGTGTTGCAATTGTGTGTTTACCAGTTGTATTTATTTTCTGGCAGTGAAATGTGCAAAATGTGCTCATATCTTTTGCCGTTCTTGCTTCGCTGGCTTCGTATTGTTCAAAAAGGGTGTTGGGAAACGAGGGAAATTTGCAAATTAGTAGAGAAATTAGTTAAGGATTGCCAACTGCCATGTGGAATGTATTACTATCTCTTTTTGTTTACTATGTTTCAAGTAAATCAACACAATAAACGATAAAACACTTTGACAGGAGGCCTTTTGAAAGTGTAAATTGCTGACAAGAAAAAGTATTGTTATATATTTCTTTTATTGTTTCATTTGTGTATCCCCTTTAACATCTAAGGCCATATCGGGGGCTTTGCACTTGAAACAACTCATCGTCTGTATGTTTTTACGTTTGGTTTAAATAATTTTATTTTCCTCAAACACACACACACACACACACACACACACACACACACACACACATTCTCACATTCATAGTTTCAGACTCTGTGGGGGATAGGGAATAATTCTGGTTAAAGAAAAATTCCCCGCTCAGCCTGGAATCGAACCACGGGACCTCTGGGTGAGAAGTCAGTTCGCTGACCACTGTTATATTTTTGTGTTTTGTTTTGGTAATGTTTAACGCCCTCTTCTTACTACTAGTGATGGTACATGGAATGAAGGTGGAGCACCGGTAGAATGCGATGGCGGGGGAAACCGGAGAACGCCCGCCGCTTCGTCCATCACAAATCTCACATACGGTCGCTTGGATATTGTTATAACCTTAAAATTTGGTTTATAATTATTTGAATTTGGATCATAATTATTTAAATGTTATAATAATACGAGGGCTGTAAATTAAGTAGTGGAACATTGTTAGAACACACAATTATTTATTGAACCCACAAGTACAATTGCATTACATTCCTTCAATGTAGTGACCCGAAAAGTCCCTGACCTTTTGTAGGGCAGCCGTTGGAGACCGTTGACATTGCGATCTCTGTTGATGACTACGACGGAGCGCCCTACTGCGCGGACTACAGATGCCACATCAAGAAATCGGCAGTCTCGGAGGGGTTCCTTCAACTTCGGAAACAGGTCGAAGACACAACGACTCATGTCTGGTGAGTATGGAGGACGTGTTTGTCATGCAACACTATGGGGTGATCGTCTCGCAATAAACGTGAACGTTTGCGCCGCAAAGCCGGACGAAGATATCGTTCCAGAAATCGGCAATAGTAGTCACTGTTGACGGTTTGTCCCTCAGGCACAGCATGTGTAAGAGTAACCCCCTCGTAGCCGTATGCCACAATCAGCATCAGCTTCACCCGACTGGGCTCCTGTCGTGAACTGGCGAACCTGGGTGACGCCATTCATTAGACTGGGCTCCTGTCGTGAACTGGCGAACCTGGGTGACGCCATTCATTAGACTGGGCTCCTGTCGTGGACGTGGTGAACCTGGGTGACGCCATTCATTAGACTGGGCTCCTGTCGTGGACGTGGCGAACCTGGGTGACGCCATTCATTTGACTGGGCTCCTGTCGTGGACGTGGCGAACCTGGGTGACGCCATTCATTTGACTGGGCTCCTGTCGTGGACGTGGCGAACCTGGGTGACGCCATTCATTAGACTGGGCTCCTGTCGTGGGCGTGGCGAACCTGGGTGACGCCATTCATTTGACTGACGCTTCAATTCCGGCACATTGACTCTGCCCACGTCTCATCAATGGCGACAATAAGCTCCTTCGTTGCGGTTTCTGTCCAGGTGGATGCCAGCCAGTGCATAGCGGTGCCATCTGTACCTCGATGTGGAACCCAACGGTACGCAATTTTCCTCAGGTGAAGACATTTCGTCAGGATATGCCACACAGTTTGATGACTGAGATAACTCCCGGACAGTCCATCGATGGCCCATGGCAACGAGACCACTCACGATGTCAATCTGATCTTGCGGAATGGACGGCCGACCTGTGCGGTGCAAATCCGCAGATTCAGTCCGACCTGCACGAAACACCTTGACTCATCGTACAACCGCCCTGCCCTGTACGGCAATGCATTCCCGCTACAGGCTTCACGTAATCCTCAATAACATGCTGCTGCATTTTTGCCACGGGCAACCTCGATTTTAATCCACGAACGCTGATCGCCTTTAGGGCGGTGCACTTGACACTGTTCACTTCAACAACACTCTCTCAACTGGCAGCCCGACTACACATCGACACTAGTCACCTGATCGCTCCCATATCCTATTGGCTCATACCCGCTCTCCTGTCAATGTGGGGACCATGTTGCCACTACTTTCTTTACAGCCCTCGTAGTATCAAAAAAGAGTTTAAACACAAATTTAAAAATAATAATAAATTAAATTAAATAATATGGATGTAAATTGAATAAATAAAATTGTGAGGTTAATAAATATAAATAAATAAATTAAAGTGAATAATTGTAAATAAATTGAATAATATTAATTAAATTAAATTAATACAATTAAATATAATTAATTTAAATTGATTTGATTAACATAAATAATTTCAATAAAATATAAATAAATTAAATTGAAAAAGATATAAGAAGTGTGGACAAGATTTTATAATTTAAGTTTTATATTTACTATTTTATTTTTATTTTATTATTTGGTTTTATTTATATTTTTATGTGTTGTGGTATAGTTGTGGTGTAGTTGTGGTGTACTTGTGGTATAGTTGTGGTGTAGTTGTGGTGTACTTGTGGTGTAGTTGTGGTATAGTTGTGGTATACTTGTGGTATAGTTGTGGTGTAGTTGTGGTGTACTTGTGCTGTAGTTGTGGTGTAGTTGTGGTGTAGTAGTGGTGTAGTTGTGGTGTAGTAGTGGTGTAGTAGTGGTGTAGTTGTGGTGTAGTTGTGGTATACTTGTGGTATAGTTGTGGTATAGTTGTGGTGTAGTTGTGGTATAGTTGTGGTGTAGTTGTGGTATAGTTGTGGTATAGTTGTGCTGTAGTTGTGGTATAGTTGTGCTGTAGTTGTGGTATACTTGTGGTATACTTGTGCTGTAGTTGTGGTGTAGTTGTGGTATAGTTGTGCTGTAGTTGTGGTGTAATTGTGGTATAGTTGTGCTGTAGTTGTGGTATACTTGTGGTATAGCTGTGGTATAGTTGTGGTATAGTTGTGGTGTAGTTGTGGTATAGTTGTGGTGTAGTTGTGGTATAGTTGTGGTGTAGTTGTGGTATAGTTGTGGTGTACTTGTGCTGTAGTTGTGGTGTAGTTGTGGTGTAGTAGTGGTGTAGTTGTGGTGTAGTTGTGGTGTAGTTGTGGTATAGTTGTGGTATACTTGTGGTGTACTTGTGGTATAGTTGTGGTGTAGTTGTGGTATAGTTGTGGTGTACTTGTGGTATAGTTGTGGTGTAGTTGTGGTGTAGTTGTGGTATAGTTGTGGTATACTTGTGGTGTAGTTGTGGTATAGTTGTGGTGTAGTTGTGGTGTAGTTGTGGTATAGTTGTGGTGTAGTTGTGGTATACTTGTGGTGTAGTTGTGGTATAGTTGTGGTGTACTTGTGGTATAGTTGTGGTGTAGTTGTGGTGTACTTGTGGTATAGTTGTGGTATACTTGTGGTGTAGTTGTGGTATAGTTGTGGTGTACTTGTGCTGTAGTTGTGGTGTAGTTGTGGTGTAGTAGTGGTGTAGTTGTGGTGTAGTTGTGGTGTAGTTGTGGTATAGTTGTGGTATACTTGTGGTGTACTTGTGGTATAGTTGTGGTGTAGTTGTGGTATAGTTGTGGTATAGTTGTGGTGTACTTGTGGTATAGTTGTGGTGTAGTTGTGGTGTAGTAGTGGTGTAGTTGTGGTGTAGTTGTGGTGTAGTTGTGGTGTAGTTGTGGTATAGTTGTGGTGTAGTTGTGGTGTAGTAGTGGTGTAGTTGTGGTGTAGTTGTGGTATAGTTGTGGTATAGTTGTGGTATAGTTGTGGTGTAGTTGTGGTATAGTTGTGGTATAGTTGTGGTATAGTTGTGGTGTAGTTGTGGTATAGTTGTGGTATAGTTGTGGTATACTTGTGGTATAGTTGTGGTATAGTTGTGGTATAGTTGTGGTATACTTGTGGTATAGTTGTGGTATAGTTGTGGTATAGTTGTGGTGTAGTTGTGGTGTAGTTGTGGTATAGATGTGGTATAGTTGTGGTGTACTTGTGGTGTAGTTGTGGTGTAGTAGTGGTGTAGTTGTGGTGTAGTTGTGGTGTAGTTGTGGTGTAGTTGTGGTGTAGTTGTGGTATAGTTGTGGTGTAGTTGTGGTGTACTTGTGGTGTACTTGTGGTGTACTTGTGGTATAGTTGTGGTGTAGTTGTGGTGTACTTGTGGTGTACTTGTGGTATAGTTGTGGTGTAGTTGTGGTGTAGTTGTGGTATAGTTGTGGTATAGTTGTGGTGTAGTTGTGGTATAGTTGTGGTATAGTTGTGGTGTACTTGTGGTATAGTTGTGGTATAGTTGTGGTGTATTTGTGGTATAGTTGTGGTATAGTTGTGGTATACTTGTGGTGTAGTTGTGGTATAGTTGTGGTATAGTTGTGGTGTAGTTGTGGTATAGTTGTGGTGTAGTTGTGGTATAGTTGTGGTGTAGTTGTGGTGTAGTTGTGGTATAGTTGTGGTGTAGTTGTGGTGTAGTTGTGGTGTAGTTGTGGTATAGTTGTGGTATAGTTGTGGTTTAGTTGTGGTGTAGTTGTGGTATAGTTTTAAACTGTTTTAGTAGGTTAGTAGTTTTATGTATTTATATATTTTTGTGTGTTGGGTGATTAATGTTTTTTCTTAACAATCTGTAAACAATGTATATTGAAGTTAATTGTTAATTAAATTTTAGGAATCTGGCATATTATCCGCGGTTTTAGTAATTAGGTACCGGGCTTTTTATACACATTTTTATTTTATTTTTATAGCCATACACTTCCGACCTTAAGGGTTTTCTAAGTAAACTGCTCTCCAGACCTCGACCGCTCGGTGCAATTAAACTATTTTCTCATCATAGTTTTAAAACATTCAACATTTTGCAGTTTATGTACAATATTTGTATTGTCTTTGGCCAAAAAGTGCCAATAGCGGGATTTGAAAGCGGTTAAAATAAAGCAGTATTAATATATAACGTCCAGGGAGTAATGAAGGGAATAGCGTTATAATGGGGAGCGTAATCACGGGCTTCTACTGTAATTGAAACGAATGAAGCAGCTAATCACATAATTTAGCTTTTAAAAGGGCTACAACTAAACGGGACATTAGTTCGATGGAATTATTGCTCCAACTTGTCCAAGTCGTTTATTCCTCTGAGCTTTCCTCTCAACTATTTATTTTTGTATTTTTTCCGCTTTATAAGTAACACTTAAGTTTTGCTTTGGCCTCGCACGGAATGTTACACTTCCGCTGTTATTGCCTGTTTTTGAAATTGTTAAGCACTATACGGATTATTATACTCCAGCATTGACAAGTTCCCATATGAGAAAAGCTTAAGTATTTTCAAACTAAAACATATAACAAGGAATATCTCGAAAACGGCCAACTCCACAAAAAAAGTATATGACATAAATTGTGTGTTTTAACGTGTCCTACATTTTTTGTGTGGTAAGTTTTTGTCCATCTCTTACGGTTTAGCAGTTATGCAAAATTCCGTAAAATATGTTACACTTTTGAGATTAGAATTATTGCATTGTTACCAACACGTAATTGCTTAGTATAATAAAACTAAAGTATTATTTTCTCAAAAACTAATTCACTTTTAACTATGGTAGATAAACACGAGTAACATTTGAAACACGTTTAAATAACAGCTGAAAGGTTTAGATATTTTATTTATAAGGAGAAAACATTAAGGATAGATTCTCTTCCATTTCTCTTTTTCTCTTTCTGTCTCCTTCTCTGTGTCTGTACTTCTTTCTAGAAGCAATGTTTCCTGATATTAGTGGCTCTTTCTGACAGAAACCAGCCATAATACCCAAGAGAGTAAATGCAGAATAAAATCAATAAAAGAACAAAAAATGAAAACATGAACTGAGGAAGAGGGAGGGGTAACGCTGACGGAAACGGGAGTGGAGAAAAATGGATTTCAGTAAAACCGGAGAAACTCCTTTCCTCGTTTCTTTGTAAGGAAATAAACGGATTTCACGCGACATAAAGTAGTATGTGTTATATTTATTCATCATTCCATATAAAACATGGACTGCTGGGTCCAGATAGCGTGACGCAGAACGGCGCATTTACTTCCTTTGTTTTCTTATGTATTTCCGCTTTTCAAGGCCAGATAAGCTATTATTTATTAGTATTTAAGTGGAAGTTAACATAAAATGTATGTTTGGAGGGGGCGTATAGGTCGCATGCTAATCGGTTTAAGACTATTTACTATTAAGCGACTTAAAGAAGGTTCGCTTTCTTGAACTAGAGGATATATACTACCGTTTCCGAATTTCAAGTTTTACTATCATAAAATATCGGTAATGTATTAGAGGTATTTGGTAATTAACGGCGTAAGAAACAAATGAAAATTTGTAGCTTCAGCCTGCCGATCAGAAAGTATTGAACTTATTCATGCATAATGGAACAAATCGCGTATTAGGGTTTGGATCCTGATTACCATATTGATTTTTAATTTCTCTACACGTACTATGCACATGGCTTATAGAGAAGGTATTGTAATGCATCCGAAAATTCGATACTAGGATTTCACCGGAAATACATGTTTTAAGACCCTCTGAATAAAAAAAATATTCAGAAAAATGTCCGTGTGTGTGTGTGGACAACATTGCACAAAAACGAGAAGTCCGTTAAATACCGTTGGCACTTTACTTCAATATCTTTCAGGGATGCGAGACGAAGACTTCCAACAAAATGTCCGTGTGTGTGTGTGTCTGGACAACATTGCACAAAAACGAAAAGTCCGTTATATACCGTTGGCACTTTACTTCAATATCTTTCAGGGATGCGAGACGAAGATTTCCAACAAAATCCTCCAAACCCCAACTATCATTTACATGGACAAATTTTCGAAAATTTAAATTTTATCAAAAAAGGCTCTAAGAATTTGGATTAAAGTACCATATATTAAAGATATTTACCTGACAAATAAAAGTATCTATTGAATTTACTGCGAATAGCCTCTGAAGACTACTTTATTCTGAATGAACTTTTGCATTACTGGTAAACGAAAGAGTGAGACAAAATCTTAGAGACGGAGACATCGTTTTGATTTTAGGCTATACGCGTAAAAATGACTGAACTGTCGCATTTAAAATGACTGAACAGTCGCATTTAAAATGACTGAACTGTCGCATTTAAAATGACTGATCAGTCGCATTTAAAATGCCTGAACAGTCGCATTTAAAATGACTGAACAGTCGCATTTAAAATGACTGATCAGTCGCATTTAAAATGACTGATCAGTCGCATTTAAAATGACTGAACAGTCGCATTTAAAATAACTTAACAGTCGCATTTATAATGACTGATCAGTCGTATTTAAAATGACCACGCTAAAGTAATGTTTAACGGGAAAGATAATGGTATACTTTGAAGTTTGTATCAACATCCAAAAGAAACAATTATTTACAAACTCTGAACATTTTACAAAAATGTTCCATTCACATGACTTTACTTTCTCCACATCCTTGTAATAAATTATTGTTAATTTGCTTACTGTTCTATTTAATTTATGGTAATTGAGATATTAGCAGAAACAGTCTTGTTAGTTACTTGTACAGAGAAGGAAAATGAGTGTATACATAGGCTAAACGGACATTCAAATGTTTTAAAATGCGGTTGCTATGGGACTGCAATTCGTTTCTTTGCGTGGGTAGAACATTTTTTGCGTACTAAGTTTTTTCTATCTCTTACGGTTTACCAATTATGCAAAATTCAACAAAGTTGATTTAGAATAAATAGGTATTTAGAGGCTGAATCCAGAAAAGTCAAGATATGCATTTTATTTGACGTATAAATATATTTAATATACGGTACATTAATCCAAATCGATAGTTATTTTTGGGGAAATCAATATTTTCGAAATTTTTCCATGTAGGTGTTTTGTTTTTTTTCCTCAAAATTTTCGTGTCACATCCCTGGAAGATACTAAAATTAAATGCCAAGTTTGGTATGTTACCGACTTTTCTGTTTTGATTTATCGTGTTAAAAGACACACTAACACAAAGACACACCGACACACACACACACATAGAGACACGGACCTTGTTCTGAAAATATTTTGTTGGATTCAGGGAACCCTAAAACGTGTATTTCCGGTGAAATCTCGGTATCGAATTTTTGGATGGAATGGAATATCTTCTCTATACACTATATACAGTCATGGAAAAAATGATTGAGGCTGTAACCTTTCAGGGTCGCTTCGACCTCACGGAAGCACACGGAGATACACAAGCTGGGTTTACACGTGTATGTGCACTATGCTACAAAACTTGCTTTTATACAGCGAGGTAATACATAGTTTATTGCTTTGTAACATTAAACAGCAACCAGGGAACAATCAAAATAACTGTTTTTCGCTAACATGCGCAGAAACACTAAAAAAATAAGCCACACCTTAATTGTTGAGCTGTCCGCTTTAGTTCTTTATAAACAGGGAAAAAAGTCCGCAGAGGTAGAAATGGCTCAGTCATAACGTGCTGTAGATTACGATATATACATCATTTACTCTGTGAAATCTTTTATTTGCTGTTCTCACAAACTATAAAAAAAGAAAAACACTACAACAAAAGACTAATAAAACCAAAGAAAACAAATTCTAATTCTTGTGTGGTCCCCATTATTTGCTATCACTGCCCTCAAACTTCGAGGCATAGAATCCACTAATGTTTTAAAATAATTAATGTCTTCTATAGTGAGTTCCAAGTGTCTGTCATGGCACACCAGAGTTGTGTAGCATTATTCAATCTTGGACCTCGAGAAAGTCTCAGCCAGGTTCAATTAGGTTGAGATCTGCTGACTTTGGAGGCCACGGTATCTGCTCTAAGCTATCCGTGTGTTTCGAAAACCACTTTTGAACCTTGGATCGAATGATTATCCTCTTGGAATTTAATATCATCTTCAGGATAACGCTCTTGGCCAGATGCAAGCAGAACATGTTCTAGAATTTCAGAATAGGCTTCCTCATTCAGCTTTCCATGAACACGTTGCAGCTTACCTGCACCTTCCCGAGATATGTTTACACGAGTGGTCAAAGAGCACGTATCATATCGAGTACCACTAAGCCTGTAAACAGACAGTCGAATTGGCAGTACAGAGCGTAGCTCCGTCGGAGAAAACTACTTCGTTCCAATCGAAGCTCTCGTATTGTAGCACCTGCCAACCTGTCAATTTTGTGGGCTTCAGTTAGCTCTTCCTTCACTGCCGCACACCTACGCCGAATTTCAGCATATTTTCAGGGGTTGCTAACCGTCCGTGCAGTACCCGGGAATAAAGATAAAGCCCTGCATTTAGCGGCGGTCAGAAACGATCTCTTTCGACCTCTGCCATGAGAGACCTGTCTTCAGTCTCGGTAGATACACGCGAGCGACCAGTGCTCTTCCCTGCAGCAACCTGTCCCTCTTCAGGATATAACTTGGCCCACCTCCTCGCAATGGACTGTGGAACATCACAAATGCTACGCCCTCTGGTGGCCGTATAACCCTGTGAAACCAGAGTAAGAACAGTAGAACGTTATCAATGGCCTCTGTCATTGCTAAAGTATGAATGAATGCGTCGTTGTAGCAGTGATGGAGGACCTCTTTCGTTGACTAATGGAACCAAGCACAAACATTTGACCAACACAGAAAGAAACACAATGACAAAGGAATCAAGCTTATCGCCAGTAAACTTTGACTATTATACATAATATATACTCGTATCTGCATATTATCTAATACTCAAATTGTAACTAATATAGCAGAAACTCTGTATTAGTATAAATTAAGAATGTCAAATAGAAAACCTGATAGAAGAAACAACATAAATGGGGAGAAAACATCTATGCTGTTGCAAAGGTTTGAACTTATCTCTTGCGTTATCTCTGAGCTATATTTATTTTGATCAAAAGGCGTCTGCTGCCACATTCAAATATACGCTGTAATACTAGTCAATGCTTCTTATGATAACGTGGTTCAATTATCGTATTCAGTGTACTTCATGGCTTGTGAACCAGATCATTGGTTGATTCAGTTGATTGGGAATCGGTTGCTCCACCTATATGTATAGGTAAGTCTATCTGCACATTGGAAATAGCGACCAGTGTAAACCTCGCTGCGATACGAAGTGGGACTGAAATATCCTGCTCTCAGAGTGCGCTCAATCATTTTTCCATGATTGTACGTGTAGAGAAAGTAAAAATTAATTGCTTTTTTCATTAAAAAAAATACTTTCTCCCCAACTATTTTACATGGAAAAATTGTCGAAAATTTTAATTTTCTCAAAAATGGCTCTGACGATTTTGATTATAATATCGTGTATTAAAGATATATACCTGAAAAATAAAATGTATATCTTGAATTTTATGGGAATAGCCTCTGAAGATAGCTTTATTCTGGATGAATTTTGCGGAGTTTGCAATAACTGGTAAACCGCAAGAGAAAGACAAAATTTAACTTAACAAAAAGTAGAGCACGTTAAAACACACGCTTTAGGCTGTATCCATGTTTTTAGCGCAGTTGTCTGTTTAGGAGATATTCCTTGTTATTAATTTCAACTTTAAAATAGTTATAATTTTCTCATACAGGAATTTGTCAACTCTTGTCCAAACAAACAAAGGAACTTTAATCACATAGCAACCAGCTTTTAAAACATTTGACTATAGCTGTAGTCTATGGTACTACCATATTTCCCTTATATTTACATGGAAACATTAATAATGCCGTTTCCGATTTTTTTTCTCGATTAGTATAAAATAAATAGAAGAATAGGCTTTTTAGCAATACTTTACTGCAGATATGTAGAGAAAATCATGAGAATGGAACACATCAATATGTCAGCTGTAATATTACAATACCTGAGTCCCCATTTATTCCCCATTCCTTATAGAACAAGGTGACAGTATCAGCCAGTAACGTGACGTAATAAAGTACCCTACAAACAGTAAGGTAACTATTCCTATTAGCGAATGAGTTGACAAACCCGGCATAGACATGCTCTATTGGTTCCATATAGAACACTCTCCTGACAGTATCAGCCAATAACGTGACGTAATAAAGTACCCTACAAACAGTAAGGTGACTATTCCTATTAGCGAATGAGTTGACAAACCCAGCATAGACAAGCCCTATTGGTTCCATATAGAACACTCTCCTGACAGTATCAGCCAATAACGTGACGTAATAAAGTACCCTACAAACGGTAAGGTGACTATTCCTATTAGCGAATGAGTTGAAAAACCCAGCATAGACATGCTCTATTGGTTCCATATAGAGCACTCTCCTGACAGTATCAGCCAATAACATGACGTAATAAAGTACCCTACAAACAGTAATGTGACTATTCCTATTAGCGAATGAGTTGACAAACCCAGCATAGACAAGCCCTATTGGTTCCATATAGAACACTCTCCTGACAGTATCAGCCAATAACGTGACGTAATAAAGTACCCTACAAACAGTAAGGTGACTATTCCTATTAGCGAATGAGTTGACAAACCCAGCATAGACATGCTCTATTGGTTCCATATAGAACACTCTCCTGACAGTATCAGCCAGTAACATGACGTAGTAAAGTACCCTACAAACGGTAAGGAATGCGATATACGGAACAAGACAGTGGCGGTTTCTTTTTGTGCCTTCGGTACAATGTTTTACTCCCTATATTATTTTGAGTTCTCATGGTGGATAAGGTTCTAGCTTTGTGCAAATAAAATCGCTGTGAGGCACATTAGATATCAAATAAAATGTGTTGTTGCCAGGATTGGAGAATAGGCCAGACATAACCTTATTTTTACAGCTGAATTGTGAACCATTACCCTAGCAAGTAAGGCATCAGTTGCATGATTCAGAATTTCAATGACGCTTATTTCCAAAGTGCTCGTGGTTAGCTGAGTGATTAACTTTGCTAAATACTGTGAATACAAACAAAGTGCTAGTGGTTAGCTGAGTGATTAACTTTGCTAAATACTGTGAATGCAAACAAATGATTGGTTTGCTTAGCTCAGTACTTAATTTAGAATTTTACCTGTTATGATTAATGGTCTTTATACCAGTAGGAGTATTTTGCTTTGTGTACTATTAACTTTAGCAAAATTTAAAACAGAAAATTTGCTACAAATGGACTAAGGAACGTGATTTTAACAAATAGAACATTTAGCTCAAGAATGAAACTGAGTATGAGTGGTTATTTTGTTGTCAGTAATGTCTGTATAACATTAAATCACTAGTTTTAACAGTTTAGAAAGTCATTATCACTTTTATCAGTTAATGTGTTCGAGGAAATGGATAAATTCAAATACCTAGTACAATACGGCAATAGTGGTTCAAGTCCAAAAGCGGATAAAAGCAATTTACAGAATCTACTACCCGTTGATCGGAATTTTTACATCTAATAAGGTGCATAGGAAAACAAAATTTAGAATATATATTAGACACTGGGTGTGTTTGAAAGGAACATGTCAAGAATGACCTTTGGTCCTGTCCAAGAAACTTCACAATGGAGTTTTAGCTACGATTATGAATTGTATGAGCTGTACAGGAGTCCAGATATACGAGGATCGGTAGATAAGTTCCCGCCCTCACACAGATATGGCACCACTAGGCCAGTTAGACGGTAGCACTGTATAGTTTAACTCTAGACTAGCTTATATCCATACTTACAGGTCAACATCTTGTTTAGTTTTCGAATGACAGCATTTTAAACAAGATAACTTTAGAATTTTCACGAAAATGGAGGATTTGGAAAAACGAGCAGTGACAATATACTTCCATTTGAAAGGATTAACGTCTAAATAAATCAAGGAGGAAATGGACAGTACATTGAATGGCTCTGCCCCTTCATATTCAATGATTAAAAGGTGGGTTGCACAGTTTAAAATGGGACGTACGAGCACTAGTGATGAGCCTCGCTCTGGGCGCCCTGTAGAAGTGACAACTCCAGAGATCATTGAAAAAAGTCATCGTTTAGTACTGGAAGACCGCAGATTAAAGTTGTTTGAGATAGCAGAGGCTGTACACATATCAAAAGAACGTGCAGGTAATATTTTAAGTAAGGTTTTGGGCTTTCACAACATCTGTGCGAGATGGGTGCCGCGTTTGTTGACAAAAGTTGCAAAGAAATTACACCTGGTCAAAGTTCTGTTAAAAATGTGGTGCTCTACTGTAAAATTACCATTGAATTTTCTAGACGGCTTATTACCATGGATGAAACTTTGATACATCACTACACTCCAGAAAGTAAATCATAGCCAAAACAGTGGATTGCGGCAGGTGAACCAACTCCAAAAAAAGGCCAAGTCAATTTTATTTTATCAGCTAACAAGGTTATGGCGAGTGTTTTCTGGGATGCACAGGGAATTACTTTTATTGGTTAGTTGGAAAAGGGTAAAAGTATCACTGGTGACTAATACGCAAGCTGAGGTGAAAAGAAAAAGACCTCATTTGCCAAAAATAAATAAATAAATAAATATTGTTGCATCACGACAGTGCTCCGATCCATCGTTCAGTCATTACAATGGTAAAAATGTGCGAAATAAAGTTGGAATTGCTTGAACATCCACCCTATTCACAAGATCTAATATCGAGTGATTACCAACTGTTGCCAAACCTCAAAAATATTCTTGGAGGATGAAGATTTCACAGAAACGCGGAGGTCATTGATGCGGTAAACAATTATTATGAGGACCTTGATAAACCGCACTACAGAGATGGTTTAATTAAATTAGAACACCGATATGACAAATGTATTAGCTTTTCTGGAGATTATGTTGAGAAATAAAGGGGAAAGAAATGAAAGGTTGTTTTCATTGAGAGACCCGGGACTTATCAGCCGACCCAGTGGTAACTCTATGACTGAGCTATAGAGTGGTGGAACAGAGGGTTCCAAAGAAGGGCTTAGAGGGGAATAAGAGGTGAGCAGCAGTGACCTTACCACCAAGGTGTTGAGCCACCCAAAGTAACTGATATGACTGAGCTATAGAGTGGTGGAACAGAGGGTTCCAAAGAAGGGCTTAGAGGGGAATAAGAGGTGAGCAGCAGTGACCTTACCACCAAGGTGTTGAGCCACCCAAAGGAACTGATATGACTGAGCTATAGAGTGGTGGAACAGAGGGTTCCAAAGAAGGGTTTAGAGGGGAATAAGAGGTGAGCAGCAGTGACCTTACCACCAAGGTGTTGAGCCACCCAAAGGAACTAGCCTGTTCTATCATCAGGTCGCCACTTACGTGTCATCTAACTACCGCAGACCTCAGTGGGGACGACATTTACTACAGTAACTTTCACATTCTTATGAGGTTTGTCCTTGAGCGCCACCAGGCCGGCAGCTAATCGGAGTGCTGCTGTGTTCACATTCCCACTTAACTGGGAAGTAACGCGCTAAGTCTCTCATAAATACTACTTGCGCTAGCACAAAATATTCAAATTTTGCAGAAAATAATCCACGAGGAAGATAGGGAGTAATGTTTGTAGCAGAAGCGCAAAAAGCACAGATTTTTAACTCAAACAGTTTTGATAATACACGTGAATAAACATTAAGTCGCCAGGCAGATTTGCATGACCAGTGTGCGAGTGAGAGGGTCATATAAAAAGAGCGACCTGGCAACGCAGAGCATGATAACGTAGCTCATTTTCTGCAGAGTAGAACTCTTCCCATTTAAAAAACAACAACATAATAACGGGTCATCAAGAAGTCGTTCGTGCGCTCCCGTGTAACCAAGATTCCTCTAGAGTCGGGAATTCTGGTGGCAGCACTGGCTGGCGCGAGCGTATGGTGAAAACATTTCGCTGGTTAAGAAAACTGCTAGGTTCACTATATTCATGCATGAAAGGTAATGTAGAAAATGAATATGCAATTAACCTGTTTAAAGAAGATGTTGAAAATGTTTACCATTTTCTTGAAGACACAAATTCACTCGTTTTAATTTATTTTCGAACACTAATTAATGTCTCATCTGTTACAGATGTTATGTAATATTCTATTGCCGTTTTCAGCTCATGTATTGTTTTTGGGTTGGCCTTATAGACCGAAGCTTTAGCGCTTTCCAAAGAAAATAATCCGGAGTGGTAAGATCAGGAGTCAGTGGAGGCCACAGACCTTTAGAAGTTAGTCTTTCTCCAAAAAATTCCACTAACAGTCCCATGGATTTGTGATGTATGAGCAGTGCCGTTGTCTTGTTGAAAAAAATTCACCGTTCACTTCATCTTCATTTAGCTGTGAATTAAATGGAAAAATAATATCCGAGCAATAAACATTTGAATTAATTGAATTATGGGAAGAAAACTGGCCCAATAATTTGAGAGCGAGAAATCGTAGACCATACGCCAATTTTCTCTGAATGTAAAGGGGTTTTCTGAATTGCATTAGGATTTTCAGTAGCCCATACTCGCGTGTTTTGTGAATTTACGCATCCTGATAAGTGGAACCAAGCTTCATCATTAAAAATTTCGTATCTAATACGTCAATTCCATGGTGCAAAATAAACCTCTGAAACTATTCACAATACTGAACTCTTTTCCCATGATCTGTGGGTATTAATTCGTGGACGACTGATACCTTATATGGATACAAACCTGGTTCCTTTTTGACTGCTTTGTATGCGGAACCGTAAGAAATATCATATTGTTGATTTATGAGGACTTTTAAGCATTCTATCCGATAGTTTTTCTTCTGTTAGCACACTGGGTCATCCTATTCTAACAGCATCCTGCACGGAATCTGAAATTTATTAATTAAATCACGCACAGTGTCTGGTGCGGTAGTTTTGAGTTAGGGAACCTGACAACGAAATTTTGTTTCACTTTCTGAGTATAATTTCCACGTTCATTAAAAACGTTTTCCACTAGAGAATACATTCAACGTTCCTCTGTAGAAAACATTGACTTCGCTTCAGGCACACGTCAGAACTCACAGCATAGTAGACCATCCTGACCAGTACAATAAACAACTCATGCGCTCCCAGCCGCTGATGACGCCGATAATCATAACATCCCGTCGGAATCGAATGCGATAAACCTAGGGATGCCAACCTTTTTTCGAGCGGTGGCCAGCAGCAAGGTGCGGAGGAAGTTCTTGATGACCCTGTCCATTAAGCACTCCCGTCGGAAGACCAAGGAATAGATGGATGGACACATTGCGATGTCATATTATTACAGACTCCGACTTAAAGGAGATACAAGTGTCGGAGGCTAGAGGTGAGGTCATAGTAGTGCCATAGACAACTATATAGAAGTAAAGAACAGATACTAGAGAAGAGAAGTTATATAGGTATGCATACATGCAATATCAAGTCCACATAAGATATTTTCTTTTAAACATTTAGCAATTATAAAGGTTATTATACATAAAAATAGGAGTAGTAATCCTATTTTTACTTTCTCTACACGTAATGTACAAGGTGTATAGAGAAGGTATTGTAATGCATTCAGAAATTCGATACCGAGATTTCACCGAAAATATAGGTTTTCGGTCCCCTGAATCCAAATAAAAACATTTTTGGAACAAGGCCCATGTGTGTGTTGTCTGTGCACAGCATAGTTCAAAAACGAAAAGTTCGTTAAATGCTAAACTTGGTATTTAAGTTCAGTATCTTCCAGGAATGCGACACGAAGATTTTCAAAAAAAAGCCCTCCACACCCAACTACCCTTTACATGGAAAAATGTTCGAAAATTTCGGTTTTCTCTAAAATGGCTAACTATTTTAACTAAAATATCGTATATTAAAGATATATTACCTGACAAACACAATGCATATCTTGACTTTTCTAGGAATAGCCTCTGAAGACTACTTTATTCTAGATCAATTCCACGGAATCTTGTAATAACTGGCAAACCGTAAGTTCAACAAAGCTAGTTCAAGTTTAAACCCGCCAGTGAGGAACTCACGCTCACGACAGTTGGCAGACTGAGGGCACCCGAGGATGTTAGTCGTGTCCCTGTTCTCGTGGCCGAGTGACCTTTTACCCCTCTCACTAAGAGGGACCTGCTCATCGTAACCGTTGATAAACAAGCAGCTATGGATGTTACATGTATTGTAATGTAATGTATGTATTTATTCTCTGCAATTGAGTGCTGCCCGGTAGCAGAATTAAATGTACAAAATTCACTTACAATAATAATCTTACTGTTAGATTAAGAATAGTAATACAACTAACATATACGCGTTCTTTTGTAAATACCTAACTACTTATTATTCAGTATAGCAATACTTATGTCAATTACCAGCTTGTTTATAAACAGTTATTATGAAGCCTCAACATTAATAGCTATAGAACTGTCTTCGAAAGCCTTAATTACTTTACAATATTTACTTTAATTAATATTTAACATTTATTCTCCTTAAATTATCCCTAAATTTCTTTAAGGTCAGAGGGGAGCCCTTAAAGGCTGCTACAGGCAATTCATTGTATTCTTCAATGGTCCTATTAACAAAAGAAAATTTTCCTACGTCGGTTCTGAACCTTCTACCCTTAAATTATACAAATTATCGTTTCGCCCGTAGTATGTTGTGTTTTCTAACCTCTTTGTAACGTCCACCCATGCATTTAAACCAGTTTAAACTTTAAATAGTGGCCGCACTAAAGTCCCAGCATGCTACTCCATATTCCATAACTGGCCGCACTAAGGTCCCAGCTTGCTACTCCATATTCCATAACTGGCCGCACTAAGGTCCCAGCATGCTACTCCATATTCCCTAACTGGCCGCACTAAGGTCCCAGCACGCTACTCCATATTCCATAACTGGCCGCACTAAGGTCCCAGCATGCTACTCCATATTCCATAACTGGCCGCACTAAGGTCCCAGCATGCTACTCCATATTCCATAACTGGCCGCACTAAGGTCCCAGCATGCTACTCCATATTCCATAACTGGCCGCACTAAGGTCCCAGCATGCTACTCCATATTCCATAACTGGCCGCACTAAGGTCCCAGCATGCTACTCCATATTCCATAACTGGCCGCACTAAGGTCCCAGCATGCTACTCCATATTCCATAACTGGCCGCACTAAAGACTGGTAGGCAATTTCCCTGGACTTTGCGCTCCCCTTCTTCAGTGTTCTCATTACGAAGTGCAATGTCCTCCACACTTTTCTAGATGTAGAATTTATCTGATCTTTCCATCCGTTATTACTTGACAAGCACATTCCCAAATATTTGCAGCTGTGGAATTTGTTCCCTGTCCATATGATAGCTATGAAGAGCTTTCCTTTTAGTTCTACTAAAAACAATTGACTTACTTTTCCTTGCCATTTTGTTTGCCGCGACACACCTACTTAGATAGACATAAACATTCAATTTTAAGTAGCTAAACATATTCATGTGATTTCCTGCAGAACCCTCCTTTCAATACATGTGGATAGTTATACCTTAGAGGACTAAAATAGCTTTTCTGGTCATCGACTTCCAGCAAAAACTGACGTATGCGAGTATATTTATCATACGTGTACCCTGTGTTCATCACGCAATAAAATATTTAACGGAGGGGGTAACGAGGGGGAATGCACATAAAGTTGCAGAAAGTGCAGTAGTTTCCCAAATAAATCAACCTCAAGGGCTGTCAACTTGCATGCAACGCAGAAAACACGCCACACGCTCGGGCTTTAAGACATTATATTACATGATTATGAGAAAAATTGTTAAGGGTCAGGAAATTTGGTGCATAGCCTAGGTAAATAATATCAGATAGAATTGTTTGTTCTTATATCGGCTTGTAATTTATAGCCTGCCAGGACAGATTACATTGAGGGAAATGTACTATTTTAGTTTAAAATTCTGCAGCAGAAAGTGACTTTTAAACAAACATTCTCATCCACGTAAGGAAGACAAAAGAGAGAACAAATTACAAAATCTACACCTACTTATGTACGAGGGCCACTATTTATATTTTAACTTTCTCTAAACGTACTATATACATAGTATACAGGGTGTTTAAAAAATACGGGGCATAATTTCAGGTATGTATTTCCCACATGAAGGCAATCAAAATAGTTCATTATAACATGTGTCCGGAAATACTTCTTTCCGAGTTATGGCCTTTACAACATTGAAAGTCCCACCTGTAGACAATCAAAATAGTTCATGTCCGGAAATGCTTAATTACCGAGTTATGGCCTTCACAACATTGGAATTCACTGGAACGTTTTTCTTTCCGCAAGTCTTAGCCGTCAAAGGAGACATTAGGAGGGCGCTCTGATAGTTCATTCTGAGGAAGGTTACATTCAGCGTTCTTTAGGCGTTAAGACTGTGCGACATGTATTCAAATCAAGAGCTGGCAGAGATACACTTCATGTACGGTAAGGCGGACGGCAATGCTGCGCTGGCTCGTCGTTTGTACCAGGAGAGGTACCCACAGCGACAATGTCCAGATCGGAAGACATTTGTACGTCTCCATTCCCGTCTGTGCGAGTATGGAACATTCACCTCTCCTGGTTTGGGAAGGAGACGACCAAGATCTTCTGCTCCAGAAGTGCAGGAGGAGATTCTGGAGGCTGTGGACAGGACTCCTATCAGCACACGACGGTTAGCGTTGCAAGTCAATGTTCCTCATACGACTGTCTGGAGACTGTTGAACGAGTATCAATTGTATCCTTTTCATTTGCAACGTGTACAGGCCCTGTCACCAGCAGATTACCCTGCACGAGTTATGTTCTGTCAGTGGTTCTTGCAGCAGTGTGGTGTAAATCCGAACTTTTCTACCGTCGTATTATTTACAGATGAAGCACAGTTCACAAGAGATGGCATAACAAAGTTCCACAATCAGCATGTATGGTCGCATGAAAACCCACGTGCAACTGTTGTATCTCATCACCAGGTGCGGTTCTCCCTCAACATGTGGGCCGGTATCATTGGTGATCGATTGGTTGGACCCCATGTACTTGTAAACAGACTTACGGGGCAGGCGTACACAAACTTCCTGGAAAACACCATACCTGACGTTTTCGAAGACACTCCACTGATCAATCAACAACACATTCACTTCTTGCATGATGGTGCTCCTGCACACTTCAGTCTTACGGCTCGCCGGTACTTGGATCGAAGGTTTCCTGATCGATGGATAGGTAGAGGTGGCGCAATTGCTTGGCCTCCACGCTCACCTGATCTGAACCCTCTCGATTTCTACTTGTGGGGCCATTTAAAATCATTGGCTTATTCGTCTCCGGTGCCAGATTTGGAATCCCTTCGGAATCGAATTGTGGCAAGTTGTGAGGACATACGCAAGTAGTGAGTTTGGGATCGTGTTCGCAGGTCAATGAGACATCGATGTGAGGTCTGTATTCAAGCAGGAGGTGGACATTTTGAACATCTTCTGTAATGACAACAACCTGCGGAAAGAAAAACGTTCCAGTGAATTTTAATGTTGTGAAGGCCATAACTCGGAAATGAAGCATTTCCGGACACATGTTATAATGAACTATTTTGATTGTCTTCACGTGGGAAATACATACCTGAAATTATGCCCCGTATTTTTGAAACATCCTGTATAGAGTATGTATTGCATTCCATCCAAAAATTCCATAAACGTTTTAGGATCCCTGTATCCAACAAAAATCATTTTTGGAAAAAGGTCCGTGTGTGTGTTTGTGTGTCTTTGGAGAGCAAAGGAGCTAGTTCAAGATAAAACCCGCTAGTGAGGAACTGGCGGCTCTTACCCCTCTTACTCGGAGGGAACTGTTCATCGTAACCGCTGATATGTAAGCAGCTATGGACATGTTTGTATTTATTGTCTGCAGTTGGGTACTGCCCGGTGGCACTTACAATAATAATCTTACAATAATAATAATACAACTAACATACTACATAAACATGTTTTTTATTAAATACCTATCTACTTATTATTGAGTATGCCAATTACCAGCATGTTTATGAACAGTTACCATGAAGCCTCAACATTAACAATAGAGAATAGTTTTTGACATCCTTAATTACTTCACAATATTTACTTTCACATGCATTCACCTAAATTTGTTTAAGGTCAGAGGGCAGCCCTGAAAGGCTGCTACAAGCAATTTAATTCAATGGAATCATGCAGTCCTGATAGGGCAACCAATAACTTCTTTTTGTTCCCGAATACTATGAACAAGAAGAGTGGATAAACAGAAGAAGCCGATGATGCGCTCCAAAACCATGTTCTGGGGATGTCTCAGCAAATTCCTATGAGAAACGGTTCGAACCTTTGCAAAAAGGGACTGACCACAAATGAGAATAATAATACAACAACTGCATGGCACGACAGCTCACAAGGAACCTAGCCAACCGCCCGGCATACGTCATGGATGGGGTGCAGTATTGGACGGTGAGACGTGCTTACCCCCGGCCGGTTAATGCGGTCCTAATGACCTGTAGCCACTACTGCTCCATCAAGTAGCTCCTCAATTGGCCCCTCCAGGGACCTCGTAAGGCTGAGTGCACCCCGGTCCAGGTCTCCCAGCGGGGGAAAAATCCCCACGCCGGTACCGGAAATCGAACCCAGGTCTCCCGCTTGGTAAGTAGTCGAGCAAAACTAAAGCAATTCTGTGACAAATTAATGTTTTTATTGTTAGGTTCAATTATTTATAAACAGTGTCCCTTCTAAGTGCAGTTATTGCAATCCATACAAAAAAATTAGCTTTTTTTTTGGTAACCATAAACTTTAAAGGCTCATTACTTATTCCTAACCAAATAATTGTGAATCTTTGAGCTAAAAAAAAATCCTTTAATGTTTTTATGATTACGCAAATGCGCGGTACGGATATATGTGTGTGTGTGCGCGCGTCTGTGCAGTTTTTGTTAAGGGGAGTCATTCCTCAAAATTCTGAAAAAGTAGCATTTTGTTTACTGAAAAATAGTACGGCCTCTTCTGGTCATTTTTATATTTGTCTCATAATAAACATTTTACAAATATTTTAACGTTATGACAAAAAAAAAAAAAAAAAAAAAAAAAAAAACAGAAAACACTTACGTTCAACTCTCATTGGACACTGGTTGCAAAATATAAATGTATAACAATCAAACAGTTTACCGTCTTTGTAATATGCAAAGCAGGTAAAGAAGGTATTGTATTCCGTCCAAAAATTACAGGATCCCTGAATAAAAATCTGTGTATCGCACCTTACTAAACTTAAATACCAATTTTGGTATTTTACCGACTTTTCGTTTTTTATTTACTGTGTTCGCAGACACACGGGTTCACACACACTCTCTCTCTCTCTCTCTCTCTCTCTCTCTCTCTCTCTCTCACACACACACACACACACACACATATCTGCACGTGCGCAGATCAGTTTCTAAAATGCGGTTTGGGAGCATGGGACCTTAAAACATGTATTTACGGGAAAATCTCGCATTTTGGTAGGAGTGCAATACCTTCTCTCCCTACGTACCATGTACTACATGTAGAGGGGGGAGCTGTACGAACAGAGTGGTCTATGTCGCAGGTAGACGAATCTACTGCTCAAGTGCTACTCAAGCCTAAGCAGTAGGTCCGGAAAACTTAAATAAAATACCCAGTTCAAGAAGCGGAATTTAAAGAACGTGGTGTATTCTCGGCATTTAGCAAATTCCCCGCGTTTTTCTTTTTTTCTTCTTTCAAAACCTTACTGCACGTCAAATAGATTACTTGTATTTTGAATTACTATAATAACTCGGAAAAGATGTATGCGCATTTTTAAAATACTATACAAATAAATACGTTATACAGAAAAATACTGTTGTATTACATTCACATGAACATTTCTACCTATTCTTCTAAATTACAGGGGCTTATTCTTGTACCAGCTGCTAATCGATCGGTATAACGGGAATAAGGAACAATAGACTAAAATTATAGAAAGCCATTTTAAAGTATTTATATATTAATTGCAAAATCTTTAATTACTAAGCACTCTTTACCAACTTTAACTGATTCATAAATGAAGGAATAGTAAGTTTTCTGTGGGTGAAAAATGAAAAAACGTTAATCGTAGCTAAAAAAAAAGGGACATATACAAATATTGATCTCTTTTCAAAAAATTCTAAATTTTTAATGAATGTTTGTAAACTTGTTTTCTTTTGTTGAAGGTTTTCTGAAATATATGTAGAATGTTCTGCAATGTACATTTTCAGTTTTAAAGCATTCTTTTTCTTTCAGTGAGGGTGTTTTTTTCTATATCTTTTTATTTAATGTACACATGTTTGTGTTTTTCTGTTTTCATTTTTTTGTCTCAGAACATAGAGTATTTAATTTCCTAAAACTATTTTTAGGATCCCTCAAATTAAGAAGCTCTGTCCGCCGCGCCGTGGCAGACCACTCACCTGAACGGCCCGGGTTCGATCTCAAGTGACCGCATGTGAGATTTGTGGTGGACAAAGCTGAGCAGGGGCAGGTTTTCTCTGGGTTCTCCAAGTTTCCACATCATCGCATTCCACCGGAGCTCCATCTTCATTCCATGTATCACCAGTGTCATCGCCTGCGGTGCCACAAGTAGTAACAGCGAGCGTTAAACACTACCAAATGGAGGTGCTCTGTGATGGATCTATTATTTTTTTCAAATTAAAAAATGCATAAAAATGAAACGAGAAAACCAGAAACAAAGTTTTAAATTTCGGTTAAAGTCTTCATTGTTTATAGTTAGGAAGGAATGCAAATAATAGCCAATTAAAACAAAATATCTCTATAAATTATATGTATTTGTACAGCAAAAAGAACAAAGAACCAGAAACTTCCTACATTTAAAAACCCAAAATGTTGACCAAAACGGTTATTTTAAAAGGGTCGTGAAAACTTTAACAGAAGACGGATTGAAAGTCCGTCCCATTTGCATAACTAGAAGCCAAAACTCTACAACACACTCTCTCTCTCCCTCTCTCTCACTTTCTCTATCCCTCCCTCTCACTCCCCCTCTCTGTCCCCCTCTCTCTCCCCCTCTCTCTCCCTCTCTCTACCCCTCTCTCCCCCACTCTCCTTCTCTCTCCCTCTCTCTCCCTCTCTCCTTCTCTCCCCCTCTCTCCTTCTCTCCCCTTCTCTCTCTCCCTCCTAAATAAATTGAATAACAATATCCCAATTATTAAAAATTTAAGTATTGAAAAGTTTAAATCAACGACGAGGAATATCTCGGAAATATTTAATTCCATAAAAAATCTTTATCAAATAAATTGCATACTTTGAGATCTACAGTTTTTTGTGTAACAAAGTTTCTGGTGTTTGTTTGCCACCCATCATCCAGAAAGTAGAGGACTTCTGAGGCTATTCCCAAAAAATTATAGATAAACATTTCATTTGTCATGATTATATCTAAAAGAAATTACATTCAACGAAAATCGTCACAACTACTTTTGAGAAAATTACTATTTTCGTAAATATTTCATATAAAGGATTGTTTGGGGTTGGGAATTTGCTTGGAGATCTTGGGTCACATCCTTGGAAGATGATTAAATGCATTATTAAGTTTAGTATGCAATCCACTTTTCGTTATGTTTGCGCTCAAGCACACACATATCTTGTTTTGAAAATGCATTTTTTAGATTAGGGGGACCTCAAAACATACACTTTGGCGAACTATGTACATCTCATCTTTGAGTAGAATAGTATTCTTTCCCCATATAGTACTATAAGCAGTGTAACGTCTCCGTTACACGCTCTATTCTGTTGGACCTATTCGCTCACCATTACTCGGCTACTGCGTCTCTGTCAACCTGCTTGAGGGCTAGCCACCGGCTCCAGACACATGCCTGGACAAGGCACGAGTCCCCTGCTGAAATAGCCGCTGTGTTTCGAGTTGGTTTTTACTCCTCGTCGGAGTCGTAGGAGGGAGCATTTCTTCTAAGCCACTCTCGCCGTGCTAGATCATTGTGGAGCGAGCTTTAAATGTAGCATAGTATTTAACCTTTTATCATTCTGGTTTTAATTTGGCAACATTTGTTAACCTTTTCGCTCCCATATTATGGTGAATTATTTTGACCGGTCGGAAGTGGTTTTATACTTTTTTGTTTTTCTTTTTGTGGCAAGTATGAGCCTTCTCTTAATATAGTAAAGGTGCAAAATGTTAAATAGATGGGTAAATTCGGACTGAACTCTTTTAATTTGAAGGTGCACCTTAATTCCGGCCTTGAGTTTTTTCTTGAACTTGTGCGTTTCCACAAAAATGGTTTTATCATTAGCGCCCGTGGAACAGCAGAAATAACAAAAAGAGCAGTATTAAATAAACAGAGCAGTGACAGTCCAACATTGTTAATGAAACATCTGATGAAGGAATTGGAAGGTGCCTACAACATAATGCTTTAAAGTTGGTAGCATTGACGTATCCTTCAAAGGGAATTGAGAGAAGGATCCTTCAGTAACATTATGGGCTGATTTTACACAAGCGTCTGACTCTCTCTGGCAATCATTGTGCTAATCATTCATTACTGAGGCTCTTGTGGAAGATAACAGCCGGTACTGCAATTCTGGCTGATTATAAACGGCATCTGCAGAGGTCTCTGTATGTCAGAAATGGAGTGTTGGGCTCGACGTTACTGTACCATAGTCTAATTTAGAGAGCTAATAAAATGTGATACAATCAGTAAGACCTGTCAGGAGTTGCTTCAGCGCGTGACTTGGCAATACACGTATAGCACGCACATAATAGAGAGAAAGTGTTGCTTTCCACCCAAAAAATTGATACCGAGAATTAACTGGGCAAATGTCCACAGGTACGCCATTAGTATGTGTGTGTGTTTGTGTGTTTGTGTGTGTTTGTATGTGTGTGTGTTTGTATATGTGTGTGTTTGTGTTTGTGTGTGTGTGTTTGTGTGTGTTTATGTGTGTGTGTGTTTGTGTGTGTTTGTGTGTGTTTGTGTGTGTGTTTGTGTGTGTTAGTATGTGTGTGTGTTAGTATGTATGTGTGTTAGTATGTGTGTGTGTTAGTATGTGTGTATGTGTGTGTAAGTATGTGTGTGTTAGTATGTGTGTATGCGTGTGTGTGTATGTGTTAGTATGTGTGTGTGTTAGTGTGTGTGTGTTAGTGTGTGTATGTGTTTGTGTATGTGTGTGTGTGTGTGTGTGTGTGTGTGTGGACAACATAGCTCAAAAACGAAAAGTCAGTTAAACACCAAACTTGATATTTTATTTCAGCATCTTTCAAGCATGCAACACGAAAATTTTCAAGAAATTAGTCCCAGAAAAAAACTACCTTATTGGAAAAAAATCGAACATTTTAGTTTTCCAAAAAATGGCTTTACTATTGTTTATTAAATACCATATGTTTAAAATATTTTGGTGACAAACACATCTTGAATATTTTGGTAATAGCCTCTGAAGCCGTGTTCATTCCGGATGACTTTTGCATTACTAGTAAACCGTAAGAGATGAATAAAAGTCTTACCTCACACAAAATGAAGATATCGTTAAAACAGGCATTTACGTCCTATAAATTTAGTTAACTCCTTCCTAGCTTATGTTTGTTATTTGTTTTAATTTTAAAATAGTTAAAACTTGCCTCTATTGGGAATTTGCCATCCGTGTTTATTTTCTTTTAATCCTGAGCATGCCAACAGACTGGAATTTCAAAGTCTTCACGTAGCAACCAGCTTTAAAAAGATTTGTCAATCACTTTAGATTCGATTATTCCCTTATTTTATATTTGTAATAAAGAAATAAGTAATAAGAGCTCAACTGTTCATGTGCATTTCTATTGAAGTACTGGAAAAGTAAGTTTTCATAAAAATAATTGTAGAATAGGCAGAAATTTGAATGGAACACATGGGATTTTTTACAATAAGGATGGTAATATGTGTAATTATTTAAATCGTCTATCTGTGTAGAATCAATTATTTTGACCTTAATGCCAAGAAGTAAAGAAAATTAAATTCTACCGCCTCAAACATACCCTACAAAAAGTCTATTTTTATAGATAAAACGCTCCAGTTGTGCATATATAGTTATTCACATACCAGTATTTGACGTGTATCGAGGCCATCTTGTGTGTTAAAATAGTTGCAGAATTCAAGCGGGATATTTCAACTTAAAGCCGGTCAGAGGAGAACTGACGAGAGCGACCTTCCTTCTGCAACCAGCAAACACGGGGCCCCGTGGTATACAATTATTTGTGAGGTACTATACTCTTCTTATGCTTACAACGGCATTTGAAAATATGCAATAAAGTTATCCAGAGATAGATAGAAGAGTAAGCTTTTTCATCTGGTATGAGCTACCAAGGTAACGTTTGTTAAACTAGAAAAGAAGAAGGGTAAGGTTATATAAGAGTAAGTTAAAATGAGTGAGTAGAGTAAGTAATGTGAAAGCAACACATCAGATTTATAAGTAGTAACACTATGTATAACGAAAATGGAATTTCTATGTCCTCATATAGTGGCCAACTTTTAAAAATGAGGCTGTTTTCTCCATTTCCCTCGTATCTTCAACTGCATAAGTTAGCTAGATAATTATTTTCCACAAGGAAGAGGAAGAATGCCTGACTTAATTTTAACTAAATGGTTAAAACAGTTCAGGAATACTGGATGTCAAAGAAATATAAACAATTACTTGAAAGGAAAGCACATAACTTCTCTTTAATATTAAGAATTTATCTCATATCATAATATTAATTATAACAACAACTTCTCAAATATTGAATAAGTGACAAAACTTTTGTTTGAGCTTTAGCTACGCAATGACAATAATATTAGAATTTGCATATCTAACTCCTAGTATGACTACAAGCAACAGGACATTATGTGAAAATCTGTGTCATTTATGTAATTATACCTTTGTGTCTTGGCAATGGATGGAATTAGTTAGTTTTATAAACAATATTAAGAGTAACAGTTTGTGGCAATCTTAAATCAGCAGAAAAGCAAATAGAATTTTTCCTTGCCTTATATAAGCTCCTTCTTTAACTTTGTATTGCATATCAGAACATTTACGTTGTCTTCATTAACATATTCGTTTAATTCAACGAAAGAATTTTCATTACTCCTTTAAAGGGCTATCACTTTTCAGGAAACACATACACACACTGCACAGCGGGAGACACAGCAAATAATTAAACTCAAGCTCCTTGTAGAAGGGGATTGCTGTGATCTATTGGCGACCAGAACAATTGGCAAGTGCGCGAAGCCAGATAAAATTGTTTAAAGGGTACAAAGTACTATGAAATGGTCAAATGACAATTTTCGTTTTTGGTACAGTTACATTCTCTGAAGCTTTCTGATTAAAAAATATGTACTTTTAATATGATGCCTTCTTTTTTTAGAATTTAAATCCCCTTTTAAAGATGGCACACCTCTTTTCTGCATCTTCAATCTTTCTGTTTTCTAAGATGATAGAAACTTGAGGGAAGGTTTAGTTCATCACAAGGGCGCCCTGAAAGGCTTAGGTATGCCATATTGAAAGTCATGTATTTTATGTTCCTTTCTTTATTAGTTTATGGCTTTAATTAATCCTGCCAAGAAGTATGCGTGTGGCAACCAGCGTTTTTTTTTCTGGGTAGTTTTTAACGCCCGCTTTTAATACTATGGCACCGCAGGCGATGACACTGATGATAATGGAATGAAGGTGGAGCACCGGTGGAATGCGATGGCGGGGGAAACCGGAGAACCCGGAAAAAATCCGCCCCTGCGCTTCTTTGTCCACCTCAAACGTCACATGTGGTCGCTTGGGATCGAACTTGGACCGTCTAGGTGAGAGTAACAAACACGTTAATTACTCAGAGGCAAAACAAGTATCTGTAATTTCTTTTTGTCACCTTTATCTGGTGTCTTGAGTGTGCCTGTATGACCAATAATTGAAATTGTATTTGTATAATGACCAATAATTTTGCACCAATAAAGCAACTTGTGTATCTATCACTTTAATCAATTGAAACTTGCACCATCCGGATAAGCTGTAAAATAACAAGTGACATTTCCGGTGCACTGTAAATACCTACCTGTGATATTTTATTTAGCAATAGATCTGATTTCCAAGAATCTAAGCCACCGAAGAAATGTTTCATATCACATGAAAGTATCCAAGAGAGCTTCGAACCCAGTTTATGTTACAGTACCTCTTTATAAAAAGCATAGATTCTTAGTTTTTCAGAGACTCGGTTATAAATTATTAAGAGAAGCTCGAGTTGAACCAAAATTCCTTTCCTTGACATGTACTATTCATACATTTCTGTGCTTTTTATCCTATAAGCATAAGAATAGTCAGGTTCTTCAGGTTCCCGTTTGCTATGCATAATTTTAAAAATGCCGGTGAGTGTTGCCGGGAAATGTTTCAACGCTTTGGTTTTCAAGGGATTACGATTAGAATTAGTCAAGAACAGGGCCCCCAGAGCTCTGGGGGAGAGCACAACTGTATGGCCCTTTGCCACTTTTATCATTTACATGACCCCGGTGAGGGAGAGATGAGGGAAGAGACCCGAAAGGCGACCAGATGCTGATGACGATGGGCGCATTTGGAACGCTTCCGGCGCCACGCTAGCCCTGCTCATGAGTCCCGAGACTCCTGGCGAGCCCCAAAACCAGAAGGAGCATCCCGGCCGGGTGTTGCCAACGACGACGGGAATAACCACAAGCCACATTCACCATCCAGCCACGAACATCGTCGCCCTACCCTTAAACCCTGAAAGAGATGGTTACGAAATCACGGGATCAGGTGATCTTGGAAAATTCGGAGAAGATAACAAATAAATTTATAGACAGAAATGTAATAGACAATATTTAAAAATTATGTGAACAGTCAGTGTAATTGCTCTAATATTACAATCTCATTTTTTATACCTCTAAGTGTTAAAAATGAACATATCTAACAAGTCACCTGGCGACCCAGGAAACACCGAAAAAAAAAAAAAATATGCGCCAAGTAAGACTGGCAGCGGCGATCAAACCCACGAGCTCCCTAATGAAGGCCACAGACGAAATCAACTGAGGCATTCAGCTCGATTTTTCAAACCTTTTATGTAGTTCGTAGCTTTGAGAGGACTTTTCATGTTTTCAATTACCCTATTATTACACTAATTCTACTTCCGTTTCTATGTTTAAATCTAACACATATTTTCTATCGTCTATCACAATTTCAGAGTAATATCTTACGTAATGATGTATTTTATACTAGCTGACCCGGCGAACTTTGTTCCGCCTTAGAGGCAATAAATGACCAGATTTTGGATTTTATTAAGTTCAATTTTTATTAGGATAACAAATATAAATTAAAAAAAAATGATTCTATATTGGCCATTTATTTTGGTGCATGGGTTGCACTCTTCAGTGAAGCACCTTGTGATAGACGACATTTCTTGTTTTACTATCAGGCGCAAGAACAAATAACGCAAATGGTCTTCCGATCCGTCAACATGCCACATATAATTGACCATGGGAAAAACTTGGATTTTCTAGATTCAGACCACAAACTTTCAAGGATTGGCCTTATGATTTGTTAATGGTCATGGCGAATGCAAGACGGATCGGAAATTGAAGTCGTTTAAACTCAAACGGCAAATCGGTTGGGATCTTCGGAATGAGAACTTCCCCACCTTCGAACTTTCCTTTGAGTATCGTCGCGTAAATCACATTGTTCATCAATTTACTTACCACCAAACGCGTTCCGTTGCACAGTTTTGGTTGGTTTATGTTTCCAAGCATTATTATTACGGAACTACCCTTAACTGTCGTAAATTGTGCGGTGGTATGCCAGGCACATCCAAGGAGTTTAAAAATTCAATTGGATAGTTGGTGGCCTCATCTTCATTTGTTGCACAGTCAATAGAATTGAGCTAGTATGTATGCAATCAGTAATCGTGCTGCAATCGTATCGAAACGCTGCTTGATTCAAATCAGAACTTGATAAATGTCTTCTTATGCGTCGAAAATGACGTGGTTGTTGATCTCTGAGGTTTGCTCAACCGAGCCGTTTCACGGGCTGCCTCTTGTGATTGAGAAGCACCAAGTCGAGCCATACTCCTCACGTGCACTTTCTTGTTCTTCTTCAGTCCTTTCATTCGCAATGTTTCGAATACTAGTTGCATTACGGCTTTGTCAGAAAGATTCGATCGTCTTGGTCGCGGCATTGTTAATGATAATATCAGCACAATAAGCTAATAGAAACTCGAAACAAACACATCAACCCGTCAACTTCAAAATTTCAACCATAGACAACATTTCGTTTAGCTGTCAGTTGCGTTTTGTTTTACCATTTTTAACAAATGAACGGCTAGACTGATGTTTGGACTGATACATTTTTCGTTTTTCTGTCTGTTGCGTAATGTTATACCACGTTTTATGTCATGTCCCACGGGAACGGGATAAAAACTATCCTCTTTTTTTTGGGTAATGTTTAACGCCCAATTTAACTACTTACGGCACCGCAGGCGGTGACACTGATGATACAAGAATGATGATGGAACACCGGTGGAATGCGATGGCGTGGTAAAACCCGCCCCATCTCACATGCGATCGCTTGGGATCGAACCAAGGCCACGGCGTGGACTAAAAAAAAAGTATCCTATGTCCGTCGTCTCTGGTTCTAAGCTACCTCCCCACCGATTTTCAGCCAAATCAGCTCAGCGGCTCTTGAGTGATAAATAGTGCAACTAACACGAATTTCTTTTGTATATATTTAAGTTTTCTTCTCAATATATTTGTTAGCTTTGTCTCTGCCGAAGAATTCCATTATGTAATAATATCTTAAAGGACAATAATAACTGTATGGCACGATAGCTCAACGCAACTTTGGCCTACCGCCCGGCCGTTGTGTCCCCCATTTCGGTCCAGGTCAGACGTCATGGATGGGGTGCAGTATTGGAGAGTGAGACTTGGGCAGCGCCTCGAACCCCCGCGGCCGGTTAATGCGGTTCTCATGACCTGGAGCCGCTACTTCTCCATCCAGTATCTCCTTAATTGGCTCCCCATGGACCTCACGAGGGAGTGCACCCCGGTTCAGGTCTCCTAGCGGGGGAAAAATCCCCATGCCGGTTCGGGGACCCGCGCCCAGGTCTCCCGCTTGGTAAGCAGCCGCGCTACTACCGCGGTAAAGAGACGACCAATCCTAAAGTCTGTCTGTATGTATGTATGTATGTATGTATGTATGTATGTATGTATGTATGTATGTATGTATGTATGTATGTATGTATGTATGTATGTATGTATGTGTATGTATGTATGTATGTGTATGTATGTGTATGTATGTATGTATATGTGTATGTATGTATGTATGTATGTATGTATGTGTGTATATATGTATGTATGTATGTGTGTATGTATGTATGTATGTATGTATGTATGTACGTATGTATGTATGTACGTATGTATGTATGTATGTACGTATGTATGTATGTACGTATGTATGTGTGTATGTACGTGTGTCTGTATGTATGTGTGTATGTGTGTATGTATGTGTGTATGTGTGTATGTGTGTATGTATGTGTGTATGTATGTGTGTATGTGTATGTGTATGTGTGTATTTATGTATGTGTTTATGTATGTATGTATGTATGTGTATGTGTGTATGTATGTATGTGTATGTGTGTATGTATGTGTGTATGTGTGTATGTGTGTGTATGTGTGTGTATGTGTGTATGTATGTATGTATGTGTGTATGTATGTATGTATGTATGTATGTATGTATGTATGTATGTATGTGTGCATGTGTGCATGTATGTATGCGTGTATGTGTGTATGTATGTGTGTATATGTATATGTGTGTGTATGTGTGTATTTATGTATGTGTGTATGTATGTGTGTATGTGTGTATGTATGTGTGTATGTATGCATGCATTTGTGTATGTATGTGTGTATGTATGTATGTATGTATGTATGTATGTATGTGTGTGTGTGTGTATGTATGTATGTATGTATGTGTGTATGTATGTATGTGTGTATGTATATATGTATGTATGTATGTAGAGTAATACTTATGTCAATTACCAGCATGTTTATAAACAATTATTATGAAGCCTCAATATTAATAGCTATAGAACTGTTTTTGACATCCTTAATTACTTCACATTATTTACTTTATGTAATATCTAAAACTTATTCTCTTTAAATTATCCCTAAATTTCTTTAAGGTCAGAGGGCAACCCTGAAAGGCAATTCATTCCATTCTTCAATGGTCCTATTAACAAAAGAAAAATTTTCTTCTACCTTTAATTTTATACAAATGATCGCTTCGTCCGTAGTATGTTGGATTTTCTAATCTCTTTCTAACGTCCACCCATGCATTTAAACCAGTATAATCTTTATATAGTGCGAAAAACCTATGTGTTTTACGCCTAACTTTTAGCGGCTCCCATTTATTCTCTTCGCCTTTCGAAAGTCCAAAAGCTTGACCTCTCTTTATGAATTTGACCGCCCGTCTCTGTATCAGTTTGATTAGCCCTGTATGGTCCCAGCATGCTACTCCACATTCCATAACTGGCTGCACTAAGGTCCCAGCATGCTACTCCATATTCCATAACTGGCCGCACTAAGGTCCCAGCATGCTACTCCATATTCCATAACTGGCCGCACTAAGGTCCCAGCATGCTACTCCATATTCCATAACTGGCTGCATTAAGGTCCCAGCATGCTACTCCATATTCCATACCTGGCCGCACTAAGGTCCCAGCATGCTACTCCATATTCCATAACTGGCCGCACTAAGGTCCAGGCATGCTACTCCATATTCCATAACTGGCCGCACTAAGGTCCCAGCATGCTACTCCATATTCCATAACTGGCCGCACTAAGGTCCCAGCATGCTACTCCATATTCCATAACTGCCCACACTAAGGTCCCAGCATGCTACTTCATTTTCCATAACTGGCCGCACTAAGGTCCCAGCTTGCTACTCCATATTCCATAACTGGCCGCACTAAGGTCCCAGCATGCTACTCTATATTCCATAACTGGCCGCATTAAGGTCCCAGCATGCTACTCCATATTCCATAACTGGCCGCACTAAGGTCCCAGCATGCTACTCCATATTCCATAACTGTCCGCACTAAGGTCCCAGCATGCTACTCCATATTCCATAACTGGCTGCATTAAGGTCCCAGCATGCCACTCCATATTCCATAACTGGCCGCACTAAAGTCCCAGCATGCTACTCCATATTCCATAACTGGCCGCACTAAGGTCCCAGCTTGCTACTCTATATTCCATAACTGGTCCCACAAAGGTCCCAGCATGCTACTCCATATTCCATAACTGGCTGCACTAAGGTCCCAGCCTACTACTCCATATTCCATAACTGGCCGCACTAAGGTCCCAGCATGCTACTCCATATTCCATAACTGGCCACACTAAGGTCCCAGCATGCTACTCCATATTCCATAACTGGCCGCACTAAGGTCCCAGCATGCTACTCCATATTCCATAGCTGACCGCACTAAGGTCCCTGCATGCTACTCCATATTCCATAACTGGCCGCACTAAAGTCCCAGCATGCTACTCCATATTCCATAACTGGCCGCACTAATGTCCCAGCATGCTACTCCATGTTCCATAACTGGCCGCACTAAGGTCCCAGCATGCTACTCCATATTCCATAACTGGCCGCACTAAGGTCGCAGCTTGCTACTCCATATTCCATAACTGGCCGCACTAAGGTCCCAGCATGCTACTCCATATTCCATAACTGGCCGCACTAAGGTCCCAGCATGCTACTCCATATTCCATAACTGTCCGCACTAAGGTCCCAGCATGCTACTCCATATTCCATAACTGGCTGCATTAAGGTCCCTGCATGCTACTCCATATTCCATAACTGGCCGCACTAAAGTCCCAGCATGCTACTCCATATTCCATAACTGGCCGCACTAAGATCCCAGCATGCTACTCCATATTCCATAACTGGCCGCACTAAGGTCCCAGCATGCTACTCTATATTCCATAACTGGCCGCACTAAGGTCCCAGCTTGCTGCTCCATATTCCATAACTGGCCGCACTAAGGTCCCAGCATGCTACTCCATATTCCATAACTGGCTGCATTAAGGTCCCAGCATGCCACTCCATATTCCATAACTGGCCGCACTAAGTTCCCAGCATGCTACTCCATATTCCATAACTGGCCGCACTAAGGTCCCAGCTTGCTACTCTATATTCCATAACTGGCCCCACAAAGGTCCCAGCATGCTACTCCATATTCAATAACTGGCTGCACTAAGGTCCCAGCATGCTACTCCATATTCCATAACTTGCCGCACTAAGGTCCCAGCATGCTACGCCATATTCCATAACTGGCCGCACTAAGGTCCCAGCATGCTACTCCATATTCCATAACTGGCCGCACTAAGGTCCCAGCATGCTACTCCATATTCCATAACTGGCCGCACTAAGGTCCCAGCATGCTACTCCATATTCCTTAACTGGCCGCACTAAGGTCCCAGCATGCTACTCCATATTCCATAACTGGCCGCACTAAGGTCCCAGCATGCTACTCCATATTCCATAACTGGCCGCACTAAGGTCCCAGCATGCTACTCCATATTCCATATCTGGCCGCACTAAGGTCCCAGCATGCTACTCCATATTCCATAACTGGCCGCACTAAGGTCCCAGCATGCTACTCCATATTCCATAACTGGCCGCACTAAGATCCCAGCATGCTACTCCATATTCCATAACTGGCCGCACTAAGGTCCCAGCTTGCTACTCCATATTCCATAACTGGCCGCACTAAGGTCCCAGCATGCTTCTCCATATTCCATAACTGGCCGCACTAAGTTCGCAGCTTGCTACTCCATATTCCATAACTGGCCGCACTAACGTCCCAGCATGCTACTCCATATTCCATAACTGGCCGCACTAAGGTCCCAGCATGCTACTCCATATTCCATAACTGGCCGCACTAAGGTTCCAGCATGCTACTCCATATTCCATAACTGGCCGCACTAAGGTCCCAGCATGCTACTCCATATTCCATAACTGGCCGCACTAAGGTACCAGCATGCTACTCCATATTCCATAACTGGCCGCACTAAGGTCCCAGCATGCTACTCCATATTCCATAACTGGCCGCACTAAGGTCCCAGCATGCTACTCCATATTCCATAACTGGCCGCACTAAGGTTCCAGCATGCTACTCCATATTCCATAACTGGCCGCACTAAGGTCCCAGCATGCTACTCCATATTCCATAACTGGCCGCACTAAGGTACCAGCATGCTACTCCATATTCCATAACTGGCCGCACTAAGGTCCCAGCATGCTACTCCATATTCCATAACTGGCCGCACTAAGGTCCCAGCATGCTACTCCATATTCCATAACTGGCCGCACTAAGGTCCCAGCATGCTACTCCATATTCCATAACTGGCTGCACTAAGGTCCCAGCATGCTACTCCATATTCCATAACTGGCCGCACTAAGGTCCCGGCGTGCTACTCCATATTCCATAACTGGCCGCACTAAGGTCCCCAGTATGCTACTCCATATTCCATAACTGGCTGCACTAAGGTCCCAGCATGCTACTCCATATTCCATAACTGGCCGCACTAAGGTCCCGGCGTGCTACTCCATATTCCATAACTGGCTGCACTAAGGTCCCAGCATGCTACTCCATATTCCATTACTGGCTGCACTAAGGTCCCAGCATGCTACTCCATATTCCATAACTGGCCGCACTAAGGTCCCGGCGTGCTACTCCATATTCCATAACTGGCCGCACTAAGGTCCCAGCATGCTACTCCATATTCCATAACTGGCCGCACTAAGGTCCCAGCATGCTACTCCATATTCCATAACTGGCCGCAGTAAGGTCCCAGCATGATACTCCATATTCCATAACTGGCCGCACTAAGGTCCCAGCATGCTACTCCATATTCCATAACTGGCCGCACTAAGGTCCCAGTATGCTACTCCATATTCCATAACTGGCTGCTCCTTGTTCTCATTACGAATAGTATCCTAAATGATTCCTAAAGAATAGTATTTCAAAGGAATTCTAAACGATAATATCCCAAAGGAATCCTAAACGATAGTATCCTAAAGGTATCCTAAAGGATATTATCCTAAAGGAATCCTAAACGATAATATCCCATAGGAATCCTAAACGATAATATCCTAAACGATAGCATCCTAAAGGAATCCTAAACGAGAATATCCTAATGGAGTCCTAAAGGATATTATCCTGTAGGAATTTTAAACGATGATATCCTAAAAGAATCCTAAACGATAATATTCTAAAGGATCCTAAAGGATAGTATCCTAAAGGAATCCTAAACGATAATATCCTAAAGGAATCCTAAACGATAATATCCTAAAGGAGTTCTAAAAGATAGTATCCTAAAGGAATCCTAAATCATATTATCCTAAAAGTACGATTTGTCTATTAGCAAGCCCAGGAGCTGGCTTACCAAGAGCGCTGACGGCGACAACGACCACGAGGCAGACACCAAGCTCTAGGCAACTCGCCACGTATTTCTCTTCTTGCTGGAACATGTAGGAATTTAGACTCATAGTTATCGACTCGGGGATTTAGGAAAGCACCGCAAATGAAATCGGCGACCCATGAAAGCAGACAGCCTGTTAATCCATGCCCTTAAGGGTGGACACGGCGGTCACCACGTCCTGGACAAGAAGATTAGAAACAGCCATGGGAAGGATTCCTTTAAACCTATTACTCCCCTTTCCACTGCTTTCTGAGAACATCCGTAATGAAATGGGAAAAAAGAAAAAGACAAGGTTTTTAGTCTCCTCTCCTTTTCCTGTACCTTGAGAGCTTGTGAACTTATTTGGCTCAGAGTTTCATTCCGGGAAAGCAATTCCTTTGGTGGTAAACATATGAAGATGAGTGTTGACTTAGTAAATATGGCTTCCATTTTAACTGAGCAGTCATCTCAAAAGTTAAACATCAATATCCTCCGTGGTCAAGTGGTCAGCATTCTGGCTTCTCATTCAGAGGTCCCGGGTTCGATTCCCGGCTGAGGTAGGGAAGTTTTCTTTAACCAAAATCATTCCTTATACCCCACAGAGTCTGGGAGTATGAATATGAGTGTGTGTTTAATAGAACAAAACTGAAAAACCAACGTGAAGAAACGTACAGTTTAGCGAGATAAACACCAGCAATTGTTTCTCAAGTCAAAGCCCCCGATATGACCATACAAGTTATGGGTGCTGGCTACAACAATAAAAAAAAGGCTAATGTGTTCCATTTACATGACTTTCTCTACATCTCTGTAACAAATTATTATTAATAAGCTTATTCTTTCATTTACTTAATGCTAATCGAGAAAAAGTTAGTAGAAATAGTCTTATTACTTGCTTCCTTGTAAGGGAGTACCAAGGTTAAAGTGATTGTCTAAAGCTGTTTGCTTGCTTCCTTGTAAGGGAGTACCAAGTTTAAAGTGATAGTCAATAGCTGGTTGCTATGTGACTGAAGTTCCTTTGTTCGTATGGACAGGAGTTGACAAATTCCTGGATAAAAAATTTAACTATTTAAAAGCTTAAACCAATAATAAGGAATATCTAAAAAACGATAAACTCCACGACATAACATAACATATGTAACATAAATTGCGTGTTTTAATGTGCTCTACCTTTTTGTGTAGTATGTTTTTGTCTATCCCTTACGATTTAGCACTTATGCAAATTCCATAAAATTCATCCACACATAAAGTGGTCTTCAGAGGCTACTTCCAGACAATTCAAAATATACATTTTATTTGTGAGGTAAATATCTTTCATATACAGTATTTGAGAAAATGGTTCTCAAAATGTTCGTGTCACATCCTTGGAAGATACCAAACTTCAATACCAAGTTTGGTATTTAACGGTCTTTTTCGTTTTTTAGCTATACTATCCACAGGCACATACACGCACACCCACGGACCTTTTTCTAAAAATGTTTTTTTTTGTTTCAGAGGGACCCAAAAACATGTATTTCCGGTGAATTTTTGGATGCATTACAATACCTTCTCTATACACTATGTGCATAGTACGTGTAGAGAAAGTAAAAATACAATTGCTACATAAATCACACAGGGTTGACACAGAATGCTTTAAATTACAGAATTCGTACTAATGGCATTTTGTATGTTGAATATACATATACAGGGTGTTAATGAACCACACCGAAATAATTTGCGAGATTGTGCACGTGACTGATATAAGTAATTTGAGATCGGCGATGCATGGTCCCCGTTAAACGTGTGGGTATCAGGTGCTGATAAGTCGGTGTTAAAGCAAAGTAAGTTGGAAAAATGGCTTAGAATGTCTTTAAAACTGCTGCCCAAGTATAGAAATATCGTTAATAGCGTTCTCAAGATTTAATGTCACAAAAATCTGTAAAATCTCGAACTAATCACTTCTCAGTGCAACACTGAGCATTCATTAACTACGTTCTTGAGTTATGTATCCTACTCTGGAGGCGTGTTTTTCTTCAAGTGCCCTGGTGGCTTAATGCGTAGCGCGGGAAGCTGATATCCCAAAGGTCATGAGTTCGATTTCTGTCATAGAGTAAATATGTATTATTATTATTATTATTGTTATTATTATTATTATTATTATTATTATTATTATTATTATTATTATTATTATTATTATTATTATTTTCATTCCAGACGAAGTGCCGCGATACGTGAACGAGACCCGAACTCGGAAACTAGCTTTCACTTAAAAGCCAGTATCATAACCACTACGCTAGAGAGGTACGCTGTAATATGTCCCTTCGTATTTTGTGTTTTGCTCTCGTATGGTTGATAAATTAGCCAGTGGAGTACTGGCACTTCAGAAACTTATAGCCGTTACTTCAAAATTTCAATTAACAGACCATAAGTCTCGTATCTCAAATTACTTATTTAAGTAATCTACATATTTTGTGAAAATATTGCGGTTAATTCATTAACACCCTGTATATATATACGAAAATGATTATGTACAGTGCTATGTTCAATGAAAGGACAAAACTGTTCTTAGGTGCTACGCATCCTAAACCTTTTGGGTCATCTAAGAGAGCGTATCATTTATATTCATGCCTTAAAGTCCTTGCCTTGTTCATTCAAAGTGCGGACAGTAGTTCTGAAGTTAAAGTAACTCGCTTAAGAATGATAGACAAGTTGTATTGTTTTCATCTTCAGAAAACTAATAAACCCTTTCTTGTTACTAGTTGTAATTTTAGTTTTATATTCTCCAACTATGGATAATTATCTTTCATGTTATTAACTCTTGCTAAGGAAGACTATCATCGTTTTAAATAAACGAATAATAAAATAATCGTATACATCCCAATGTTTTTCAAAATATCTCCTCTGTTACCTGCTCTACATCAAGTGCACACTCGGGGCACTACAACCCGGAACCATATTTGGAGTACATGTGTTAAAATCCTGCTAGTTCATAAGGAGACCTCGGATATTTAGGTCCTAAAAACGAACTTTTAGGCACCCAAAAAGGGCTTTAAAAGTATTCACATAGGTCCTTAAATACCATTTTAGGCTTTTCAATTTTATTAAGACTTCAAATAGGAAATAAGAAAAAAATGTACTCAAATGTTGCACGCCTCTGTATAAAACTACAACAAAATTTTTCACTACAAATAAACAGTAATAAACACTTAACCTTTAATTAAACTAACATAACCTTACAGAAACACAATAATATCTCAGTTATTAATTCCTGTACCGTACTATGTACATAATATATAGAGAAAGTAATAACTCCACCCAAAATTTCGATTACGAGATTTCACCGGAAATAAATGTTTTAGGGTCATTGTATCAAAAAAAAAAAAGCATTTTCACAAGAAGGTTCGTGTGTTTGTCAACACAATAACTCGAAAACGAAAAGTCGGTAAAATACCAAACTTGTATTTAAGTTTAGTCTCTTCCAGGGATTAGTCACGAAGATTTTGAGAAAATATCCCCCCACTGCAAACTACCCTTTACATGTAACTTTTTTCGAAAATGTTGATTTTCTCAACAATGGCTCTAACGATTTTGATTAAAAAATCGTATATTAAAGATTTTTACTTGTCGAATAAAATGTATATTTTGAATTTTCTGGGAATAGCCTCTGAAGACTACTTTATTCTGGATAAATTTTAGGAAATTTTGCATAACTGCTAAACCGTAAGAGATGAAGAAAAACTTACCGCACAAAAAAAAAATGTAGAGAACTTTAAACCAAATTATATATGTTAAATGCATTTCTTTCATAGGGTTTATCGTTTTTGAGACATTCCTTGTTTTTGGTTTCAGCTTTAAAAAAATTATACTTTTCTTACACAGCAGTTTGTCAACTCCTGTCCATGCAAACAAAGGAACTTCAGTCACATAGCAACCAGCTTTTGACTATCACTTTAACCTATAGTACTGCCCTGTTTTGCTTCTACTTACAAGAGGGCAAGTAATAAAACTATTTCTGCAATTTTTTTATGGATTTGTGTTAGTATTATTAGAATTATTAGTAGTATTATTAGTAGTATTGTAAGTACTATTCGCATTATTATTAGTATTATCAGTAGCTCTATTAGCATTATTAGAATTATCGTTATTATTTATATTAGTATTATCATTATTATAAGTTATTATTAGTATTATTATTAATGGTATTATTTGTTATTCTTGGTATTACTTGTTATTATTTATATTATTAGTATTATTTGTATTATTACTATTATTAGTATTATTGGATAAGTATAAGCATTATTATTATTAGTATAATTGTTAATAGTATTAATATTATGAGAGTTATTATTAGTAGTATTAATATCATTATTATTAGTACTATTATTAATTATTGGTATTATTAGTACTATTATTATAATTGGTATTACCAGTATTATTAATAACTATTAATATTACTAGTATTATTATTAACTGTAAGTATTACGGGTATTATTATTTAGTATTACTAATATTATTAGTTAGTATTACTAGTATTATTATTAATTCTTAGTATTCCTAGTATTATTATTAATTCTTAGTGTTACTAGTATTATTAGATAGTATTACTAGTATTATTAGTTAGTATTACCATTATTATTAATTGTTAGTGTTACTAGTATTAATTGTTAGTGTTACTAGTATTATTAGATAGTATTACTAGTATTATTAGATAGTATTACTAGTATAATTAGATAGTATTACAAGTATTATTAGTTAGTATTACTAGTATTATTAGATAGTATTACTAGTATTATTAGATAGTATTACTAGTATTATTAGATAGTATTACTAGTATAATTAGATAGTATTACAAGTATTATTAGTTAGTATTACAAGTATTATTAGTTAGTATTACAAGTATTATTAGATCGTATTACTAGTATAATTAGATAGTATTATTAGTGTTATTAGATAGTATTACTAGTGTTATTAGATAGTATTACTAGTATTATTAGATAGTATTACTAGTATTATTAGTTAGTATTACTAGTAATATTAGTTAGCATTACTAGTATTATTACTAATTGTTAGTGTTACTAGTACTATTAGTTAATATTACTAGTATTATTATTATTAATTGTTAGTATTATTAGTATTATTAGTTAGTATTACAATTATTATTAATTGTTGGTGTTACTAGCTATGTTATAGCAGTAACACATTACCAGGTTGTCGTGGCTAGTCACAATGGCACTCGTGGCAATAATATCAACGATGTTCCTGCTAAAGCAATAACACATTACCAGGTTGTCGTGGCAAGTCACTATGACCCTCGTGGCAATAATATCAACGATGTTTCTGCTAAAGCAGTAACACATTACCAGGTTGTCGTGGCTAGTCACTATGACCCTCGTGGCAATAATATCAACGATGTTCCTGCTAAAGCAATAACACATTACCAGGTTGTCGTGGCTAGTCACTATGACCCTCGTGGCAATAATAACAACGATGTTCCTGCTAAAGCAATAACACATTACCAGGTTGTCGTGGCTAGTCACTATGACCCTCGTGGCAATAATATCAACGATGTTTCTGCTAAAGCAGTAACACATTACCAGGTTGTCGTGGCTAGTCACAATGGCACTCGTGGCAATAATATCAACGATGTTTCTGCTAAAGCAATAACACATTACCAGGTTGTCGTGGCTAGTCACTATGACCCTCGTAGCAATAATATCAACGATGTTTCGGCTATAGCAGTAACACATTACCAGGTTGTCCTGGCTAGTCACTATGACACTCGCGGAAATAATAACATGGTTGTTTATCATATAAGCAGTAACACATTACCAGGTTGTCTTGGCTGGTCACTATGACACTCGCGCCAATAATAACCTGGATGTTTCTACTATAGCAGTAACACATTACCAGGTTGTCGTGGCTGGTCACTATAACACTCGCGCCAATAATAGCATGGATGTTTATGCTATAGCAGTAACATTACCAGGTTGTCGTGGCTAGTCACTATGACACTCGTGCCAAAAATAACAACGATGTTTATGCTACATCAGTAACACATTACCAGGTTGTCGTGGCTAGTCACTATGACACTCGTGGCAATAATAACATGGATGTTTATGCTATAGCAGTAACATATTACCAGGTTGTCGTGGCTAGTCACTATGACACTCGTGGCAATAATAACGTGGATGTTTATGCTATAGCAGTAGCACATTGCCAGGTTGTCGTGGCTAGTCACTATGACACTCGCACCAGTAACAACATGGATGTTTATGCTATAACAGTAACATATTACCAGGTTGTCGTGGCTAGTCACTATGACACTCGTGGCAATAATAACATGGATGTTTATGCTATAGCAGTAACATTACCAGGTTGTCGTGGCTAGTCACTATGACACTCGTGGCAATAATAACGTGGATGTTTATGCTATAGCAGTAACACATTACCAGGTTGTCGTGGCTAGGCACTATGATACTCGCGGCAATACTAACATGGATGTTTATGCTATAGCAGTAACATATTACCAGATTGTCGTGGCTAGTCACTATGACACTCGTGGCAATAATAACTTGGATGTTTATGCTATAGCAGTAACATATTACCAGATTGTCGTGGCTAGTCACTATGACACTCGTGGCAATAATAACGTGGATGTTTATGCTATAGCAGTAACACATTACCAGGTTGTGTTGCCTAGTCACTATGACACTCGCGGCAATACTAACATGGATGTTTATGCTATAGCAGTAACACATTACCAGGTTGTCCTGGCTAGTCACTATGACACTCGCGGCAATACTAACATGGATGTTTATGCTATAGCAGTAACACATTACCAGGTTGTCGTGGCTAGTCACTATGATACTCGTTTCAATAATAACAACGATGTTTATGCTATAGCAGTAACACATTACGAGGTTGTCGTGGCTAGTCACTGTGATACTCGTTTCAATAATAACAACGATGTTTATGCTATAGCAGTAACACATTACCAGGTTGTCGTGGCTAGTCACTGTGATACTCGTTTCAATAATAACAACGATGTTTATGCTATAGCAGTAACACATTACGAGGTTGTCGTGGTTAGTCACTATGACACTCGTGGCAATAATAACAGGGATGTTTAAGCTATAGCAGTAACACATTACCAGGTTGTCGTGGCTAGTCACTATGATACTCGTTTCAATAATAACAACGATGTTTATGGTATAGCAGTAACAAATTACCAGGTTGTCGTGGCTAGTCACTATGACACTCGTGGCAATAATAACCTGGATTTTTATGCTATAGCAATAAAACATTTCCAGGTTCTCGTAGCTAGTCACTATGACACTCGTGGCAATAATAACAACGATGTTTATGCTATAGCAGTAACACATTACGAGGTTGTCGTGGCTAGTCACTATGACACTCGTGGTAATAATAACATGGATGTTTATGCTATAGCAGTAACACATTACCAGGTTCTCGTGGCTAGTCACTATGATACTCGTTTCAATAATAACAACGATGTTTATGATATAGCAGTAACAAATTACCAGGTTGTCGTGGCTAGTCACTATGACACTCGTCGCAATAATAGCTTGGATGTTTATGCTATAGCAGTAACATTACCAGGTTGTCGTGGCTAGTCACTATGTCACTCGTGGCAATAATAACAACGATGTTTATGCTATAGCAGTAACACATTACCAGGTGGTCGTGGCAGGTCACTATGACACTCGTGGCAATAATAACAACGATGTTTATGCTATAGCAGTAACACATTACCAGGTTGTCGTGGCAGGTCACTATGACACTCGAGGCAATAATAACAACGATGTTTATGCTATAGCAGTAACACATTACGAGGTTGTCGTGGCTAGTCACTATGACACTCGTGGCAATAATAACATGGATGTTTATGCTATAGCAGTAACACATTACCAGGTTGTCGTGGCTAGTCACTATGATACTCGTTTCAATAATAACAACGATGTTTATGGTATAGCAGCAACAAATTACCAGGTTGTCGTGGCTAGTCACTATGACACTCGTGGCAATAATAACCTGGATTTTTATGCTATAGCAGTAAAACATTTCCAGGTTGTCGTGGCTAGGCACTATGACACTCGTGGCAATAATGAAAACTATGTTTATGCTATAGCAGTAACACATTACCAGGTTGTCGTGGCTAGTCACTAAGATACTCGCGCCAATAATAACAATCATGTTTATGCTATAGCAGTAACACATTACCAGGTTGTCGTGGCTTTTTGGCCGATGAGAGCATCTGACACACAAACACATCTGCTCTTTATTAAAAATAAGATAATTAGGTGGACTGATATGCTCCATACTAACAATATTAAAAATACGAATTGTAGTTTTTTACTTTCTCGTATCATACCACCACACTACACTACCACAACACCAGCTCCACCTCACCACAAGGCCACCACCTCCACCATCATCACACCACATCACCACCACCATCATCACACCATAACAACACCGCCACACCACCACTGCATTATCACACCACACCACCACCTCTCAACACCACCACTTCACTACACCACCACCACCACCACTATAATTACAACACACCACACCACCTCCTCACTACACCACCACCACTATAATCAAACCACACCACCACAACCTTCAAACCATCACAACAGGCGCCACACCACCACTCCATTATCACACCACACCACCACTATAATCACACCACACCACCACCACCATCATCAAACCACACCACCACCTCACTACACCACCACCACTATAATCACACCACAGCTCCACCACCACCATCATCACACCATCACAACACCGCCACACCACCACTCCATTATCACACCACACCACAGCACACAACCACTTCACTACACCACCACCACTATAATCACACCACACCACCACCTCACTACACAACCACTACTATAAACGCACCACACCACCACCTCACTACACCACCACCACTATAATCACACCACACCACCACCTCACTACACCACCACAACTATAATCACACCACACCACACCACCACCTCACTACACCACCACAACTATAATCACACCACACCACACCACCACCTCACTACACCACCACCACTATAATCACACCACACCACACCACCACCTCACTACACCACCACCACTATAATCACACCACACCACACCACCACCTCACTACACCACCACCACTATAATCACACCACACCACACCACCACCTCACTACACCACCACCACTATAATCACACCACACCACACCACCACCTCACTACACCACCACAACTATAATCACACCACACCACCACCTCACTACACCACCACCACTATAATCACACCACACCACCACCTCACTACACCACCACAACTATAATCACACCACACCACCACCTCACTACACCACCACCACTATAATCACACCACACCACCACCTCACTACACCACCACAACTATAATCACACCACACCACACCACCACCTCACTACACCACCACAACTATAATCACACCACACCACACCACCACCTCACTACACCACCACCACTATAATCACACCACACCACACCACCACCTCACTACACCACCACCACTATAATCACACCACACCACCACCTCACTACACCACCACCACTATAATCACACCACACCACACCACCACCTCACTACACCACCACAACTATAATCACACCACACCACACCACCACCTCACTACACCACCACAACTATAATCACACCACACCACACCACCACCTCACTACACCACCACCACTATAATCACACCACACCACACCACCACCTCACTACACCACCACCACTATAATCACACCACACCACACCACCACCTCACTACACCACCACCACTATAATCACACCACACCACACCACCACCTCACTACACCACCACTATAATCACACCACACCACACCACCACCTCACTACACCACCACAACTATAATCACACCACACCACACCACCACCTCACTACACCACCACAACTATAATCACACCACACCACACCACCACCTCACTACACCACCACAACTATAATCACACCACACCACCACCTCACTACACCACCACAACTATAATCACACCACACCATCACCTCACTACACCACCACCACTATAATCACACCACACCACACCACCACCTCACTACACCACCACACCACCACCTCACTACACCACCACCACTATAATCACACCACACCACCACCTCACTACACAACCACTACTATAAACGCACCAAACCACCACCTCACTACACCACCACAACTATAATCACACCACACCACCACCTCACTACACCACCACAACTATAATCACACCACACCATCACCTCACTACACCACCACCACTATAATCACACCACACCACACCACACCACCACCTCACTACACCACCACCACTATAATCACACCACACCACCACCTCACTACACCACCACCACTATAATCACACCACATCTCACCACCACCTCACTATACCATCACCAATATCACACCACACCACCAACTTACTACACCACCACCACCACCACCACCACCTCACTACACTACCACCACTATAATTTCACCACACCAATCCACCACCTCACTATACCACCACCATTATCACACCACACCACCACCACACACCCACCACAACACCACCTCACTACACCACCATTCCATTATCACACCACACCACCATCTCACTATACAACCACCATTATCTCACCACACCACCACCACACCCCCACCACCACACACCCACTTCCACCACCACACAACACCACACAGCAAACACTACCGCCACGCAACACCACCACACACAAAACCACCATCACACCACCACACAACACCATAACCACACACACCACTACCACCAGCACACCACCACCACACCATACCATCACCACACCAACACCACACATCACAACCACACCACCACCACACAACACAACCACACCACACAACACAATCACACCATCACCACACCAACACCACACAACATAACCACACCACACAACACAAACACAGCATCACCACAAACACCACACAACATAACCACACCGCCATCACCACACAACACAACCACACCATCACCACACAACACAACCACACCACCACAAACACCACACCATCATCACCACCACCACCAACACAACCACACCACCTCACCATCACCATCAACACCACACAACATAACCACACCATCACCACCAACACCACACAACATAACCACACCATCACCACTAACACCACACAACATAACCACACCACCATCACCACCATCACAACCACACCACCATACTGTCACCACCATCACCACACAACACAACCACACCATCATCACACAGCACAACCACACCAACACCAAACAACACACCCACACCATCATCACCACACAACACAACCACACCATCACCACACAACACAACCGCACCACCATCACCACACAACATAACCACACCAACACCACACAACACAGCCACACCATCACCACACAACACAACCACACCAACAGCACTCAAACCCACACCAACACCACACAACACAACCACACCATCCCCCACACAACACAACCACCACATCACCACACAACACAACCACACCATCATCACACATCACTACCACACCATCACCACACAACACATACCACACCAACACCACACAACACAGCCACACAATCACCACACAACATAACCACACCATCACCACACAACACACCCACACCATCACCACCACACAACACAACCACACCATCACCACACAACACAACCACTCCATCACCACCTTCACCACCAACACTCACAACATAACCACACCATCACCACACCGTCACCGCCACCATCACCGTTAACGCCACACAACATAACCACACCACGATCACCACCAACACAACCTCACCATCACACCGTCACCACCACCATCACCACACAACACAACCACACCATCACCACATAACACAACCACACCAACACCACACAACACAACCACACGAAAACCACACAACACAACACACCGTCACCACACAACTCAACCACACCAACACCACACAACACAACCACACCATCACCAGACAACACAAGAACACCAACACCACACAGCACAACCACACCAACACCACATAACACAACCACACCATCACCACACAACACAACCACACCAACAGCACTCAACCACAACAACACCACATTACACTACCACACCAACATCACTCAACCACACCATCACCACACAACACAACCACACCAACACCACACAACACAACCACACCATCACCACACAACACAACCACACCATCACCACACATCACTACCACACCATCACCACACAATAGAACCACACCAACGCCACATAACCACACCATCACCACTAACACCACACAACTTAACCACACCACCATCACCACCATCACAACCACACCACCATACTGTCACCACCATCACCACACAACACAACCACACCATCATCACACAGCACAACCACACCATCATCACCACACAACACCACCACACCATCACCACACAACACAACCGCACCACCATCACCACACAACACAGCCACACCATCACCACACAACACAACCTCACCAACAGCACTCAAACCCACACCAACACCACACAACACAACCACACCATCCCCCACACAACACAACCACCACATCACCACACAACATAACCACACCACCATCACCACACAACACAACCACACCATCACCACCACCACCATACAACATAACCACACTACCATCACCACACAACCACACCATCACCACCAACACCATACAACATAGCCACACCATCACCACACAACACAACCACACCACCAACACCACACAACATAACCACACCACCATCACCACACAACATAACCACACCACCATCAATACACAACATAACCACATCACCATCACCACAAAACACAACCACACCATCACCACAAACACCATACAATATAACCACACCATCACCAAACAACACAACCACACCACACAACATAACCACACCACCATCACCACACAACATAACCACACCACCAACACCACACCACTAACACCACACAACATAACCACACCACCAACACCACACAACACAACCGCACCACCAACACCACACAACATAACTACACCACCATCATCACACAACATAACCACACCACCAACACAACACAATACACCCACATCACAACACCGTCAGCACCACCATCACCACACCACCACACAGCACAACCACGCAACACCACCACACCACCACCATTACCAAACAAACACCACACATAACAACCGCACCACCACCACACCACACAACACAACCACACCATCACACCCTCACCACCACCATCACCACAACAACACCAGACAACACAACCACGCAACACCACCACAGCACCACCATTACCACAGCAACACCACACATAATAAGCACACCACTACACCACACCACACCACACAACATAACCACACCACCATCACAACACAACCACACCAATACACCGTCACCACACCAACACCACACAACACAACCACGCAACACCACCACACCACCACACCACCATTACCACACCACACCACCACCACACCACACCACCACCACACCACACAACACAACCACACCACCACCACACCACACCACCACCAACACCACACAACATAACCACACCACCACCAACACCACACAACATAACCACACCACCACCAACACCACACAACATAACCACACCACCACCACACCACACCACCACCAACACCACACAACATAACCAGACCACCATCACCACACTACACAACCACACCATTACAGCGTCACCACCACCATCACCACACCAACACCACACAACACAACCACGCAACACCACCACAATTACCACACCACACAACACAAACACACCACCACCACCACACCACACAACACAACCACGCAACACCACAACATCACCACTAACACCACACAACACAACCATGCAACACCACCACACCACCACAATTACCACACCACACCATCACCACACCACACCATCCCCAACACCACAACCACACCACCATCACCACACAACAAAACCACACCACCACAATTATCACACCACCACAATTACCACACCAACACAACCACACCACACCATCCCCAACACCACAACCACACCACCATCACCACACAACAAAACCACACCACCACAATTACCACACCAACACAACCACACCACCACCATTACCAACCAACACAACTACACCACCACCACACAACACAACCACACTACACCACACCACCACCATTACCAACCAACACAACCACACTACCACACCACACCAACACCACACAACCACATGGTTTTGGATTCTGGAGCTCTCAAAACATGTATTTCCGGTGAAATCTCGGTATGAAATTTTTGGGTGCAATACAATACCTTCTCTATACATTATGTACATAGTACGTGTAGCGAAAGTAAAAATAGATCTACTTGAAAACATAAGCTAAAGTGATTGGTGTGGGAACTGAACAAACCAAACCGAACTTTGCAATGAAAGAGTTTTGTTACTAGCACTTTAAAAGTTTAGCCGTTGAGTTATTCCTTAGTGCACTTAAGGTCACCGGTGATCCGTAATCTCTCCCACACCTGAACGTAATAATACAGCCCAAGGACGAAACTTGCAAACACTGCTTTTATGTTTAAGAACTAGGAGGTTGTGGAAATATCAACCTGTAAACACACACATCATGTTGAGCGTTGGTCGGAAACGCTATAACCTGCACTGTAACCGTAACTGAATAAAGAGAATAATATAGTTTCAAAATTAGCATCAGCTCATATTCATTTAATTACCGTAATTATCAGTTTTGTAATTAATAAATTATATAATCAAAGTGTTTAGTTAATTGTAATGAGGAAATTTGGTAAAATTGTAAGATATTCTTAGAGAGAATTTTAACTTATAAGAATTACGTACCAGAGACTAGTGATGTAGTAGAACTGGAGTAATGATAGTAAGGCGGAGGCCCAGAGACAGCGAGGAAGTGAGGAGTGAGAGGGAGGGAGGGGAGATGGGGAGGTAGAGAGGGGGGAGAGGGAGGGGGAGGAAGAGAGAAAGAGAGGGGAGAGAGAGAGGTATTTCCCGCGACAGCAGGTGCTAAATAGACTGGTCGTGGAGAATATGAGACGCTTGAGATCGCCCCGCCCAGAATTACATAAACTCCTAAAAATATAATTTTATATAGAATTAGGAAATTGGAAGTTGGTGAAATTATACGTTGATTACTGTGTGTCACAAACCTCACTACATAACCTTTTAAAACCTTTATTAGCACGCTGGTTGACATTTTCACGTTCAATAGTTGATAATACAATTTCACTAATTAGATATGGTGGAGTTCTGGGTGCAATAACGATGCAACAATCGACAGAACGGGGCCTACATACTGTCAAGGGCTTAGGATACAAACAGAAGCACTAACTCCCATAGAGGATAGCCAAGATATCCCAAAAATGTACGTAATTGGGATATTTACCCTACGACTCGGTGGTTCTCATTTAGAAGGATTTTGACGTAGGGAAAAGGACAGAAATGGCATCCAGGAGTTGGCCACGCGAATAAAAAGCAGCAATAACATGACAGTTCGCTTGTAACGCAATATAAATCACTTACTTGTCACGGTGAATGACGACACAGCAACCGTTTACGTTTCGAGCTCTGTCCTTCTGGCTTGTCAATCCTTAACTCCATTCTACTCATCTGCATATCATCAATGAAAGAATCTGACGTGTTCCATTCACATGGCTTTCTCTACATCTCGGTAACAAATTATTATTAAAAAGTTAATCCTTTTATTTATTTAATGTTAATCGAAAAAACATTAACAGAAATGTGTGTTTTAATGTGCTCTACATTTTCTGTATGGTAAGTTTTTGTTCATCTCTTGCGGTTTAGCTGTTATACAAAATTCCGTAAAATTCATCCAGAATAAAGTAGTCTTCAGAAGCTATTCCCAGAAAATTCAAGATATACATTGTATTTGGCAAGCAAATATCTTAAATATACGAGATTTTAATCAAAATCGTTAGAGGCATTTTTAAGAAAATAAAAATGTTCGAATTTTTTTCTATGTAAAGGGTACATAATTTCCATGTAGTTTGGGGTGGGAGGATTTTCTTGAAAATATTTGTGTCGCATCCTTGGAAGATACCGGACTTAAATACCAAGTTTGGTTTTTAACGGTATTTTCATTTTTGAGCTATGCTGCCCTCACACCCACACACACACGCACACACACAGACACACGGACATTTTTTCTAAAAATGCTTTTATGGATTCAGGGGATCTCAAAACATATATTTCCGGTGAAATCTCGGTATCCAATTTTTGGGTGCAATACAATACCTTCTCTGTATACTATGAACATAGTACGTATAGAGAAAGTAATAAAATATATCTCTTGAATTTCGTGGGAACAGCCTCAGAAGTCCTGTCCTTTCTGAATGAATGTCGTATAACTGATACACAATAAGAGATAGACAAAAGCGTACCACACAACAGTATATATCGTCAAAACATGTGGAGATAATCATTTCCGAGATATTCCTATTAATAGTTTAAATTCTCCCATTCCAATAATTTTTTCAAATGTAAAGTCATTTATACTTTTTATCAACATCAAGTAAAGAGAATGGATTTCAATCCCAACACACAGAGATCGTATTTTGGGAAAATCATTTCTTTTAATGCTTATTTTAATAAGTCGTGACGTATATGGAAAAATAAGTTTCTGTAAGACCAGTTTGTTACAGTATAGGTTGAGAAAGTCATGTGAATGGTATACATCAGATATTTTTTATTTTGAGAGAAAAGGACTAATAAAAATCTGATGAGTTCCATTCGCAATGAGTGCTACCTGATTACTGTTCCACGCTGATAAGCAAGACCGTCACTATTTCCAGTTCTCCACTGTCGGGTCTTGACATAGCTCTGTTGAGTTGTGCAACTCTTTTAAAGGATATCTATTCACGTTGGGTAGCCTGGCAGGTATACGCCGGTAAGTGGCGCTGTAAGGGAGATAGCCGTCCTCTTGCGTAAACGGTGGAAGAATCGCGCTCATTGAGAGGCTTGTACTAGAGTCTGTGATGATATAGAACAGTGCCAACACGAGGAGAAAGCTAACATGCTCCCCATTTCAACTACACAGCCTTAATATTATTGAGAATAAAGTCACCTTTAAGATTCATAAGAAAATAAATAGTCTGTTTCACCTATCAATATCCACTAATAGCTAGATTTGTAATTATGCAATGCGCTATTCTAATTTAACATTAGAGACCACTCCAGGCTTAAATAAAAACATTAAGGCGCCGTCACAAAAACCATAACAGAGAACACCCATTGTTTCACAATCTTATTATTATAATATTATTATGATCATGATCATTATTATGATCATTATTATTATTATTATTATTATTATTATTATTATTATTATTTTATAGTTTTTAACGCCCTTTAACCTGGTTTATCATATTGGACGATAAATGAAATTGGTGAAATGATGCTCAAATATTTTCGGGGTCCATGGAAGTTACTCGACAATCGTCTTCTCAGGATAAGGGAAAACCCCGAAAAAAACCTTATCCGGGTAACTCACCCTAAGTGAGATTTGAACTCACGACCTTTTGAATGTGAGGCAGACACGCTACCACCACACTATCCAGGCGGGCTCAGTATTATTATTATTGCACCCCAGCTGAAAATCTAAACACCCAAGTGCTGTAAGGAAGTCATGCAAATACGAAGGAGCTAAAATTGCATTGTCTTAGTGCTCTCATAATTGCATGTTCTTTATTATGAATATTCCATGTTTTATTTTTGAATCAGCAAAGTAATGAGGATGATAATAATATATAATATTTACATGAAATGCTCTAGTGTTGACAGAATTAATGTTATATACTTTTAATTTTTATTTACTCTGCTTCTGCGTATATTGCGTAATAATTATGATGATGATGATGATGATGATGATGATGATAATAATAATAATAATAATAACAATAATAATAATAATAATAACAATACCAATAGCACCTGCTCTCATGCACGGTTTTGTTATGCGCTTTAATATTTTGATTTAACTCCTCATTCAACCCGAACAATTGTCGGGAAAGACCACAACCCAAGCTCAGAGCTGAGCGGTGATGCTGCTATTTCCATTCCACGGAATGGTGTCGATGAAAACACAGCTCCTGCCCTAGAAGCAGCTGCGCTAACGGGAATTTGGCGGTGGTGTTGCTATTTCCATTCCACGGAATCGTGTCGAGAAGTACACACAGCTACCGAGTGTTCTATTCTAGAAGCAGCTGTGCTAACGGGAACTTAGCGGTGGTGTTGCTATTTCCATTCCATGGAATGGTGTCGAGAAGTACACACAGCTACCGAGTGTTCTATTCTAGAAGCAGCTGTGCTAACGGGAACTTAGCGGTGGTGTTGCTATTTCCATTCCATGGAATGGTGTCGCTAAGTACACACAGCTACCGAGTGTCCTGCTCTAGAAGCAGCTGTGCTAACGGGAACTTAGCGGTGGTGTTGCTATTTCCATTCCATGGAATGGTGTCGCTAAATACACACAGCTACCGAGTGTCCTGCTCTAGAAGCAGCTGCGCTAACGGGAACTTAGCGGTGGTGTTGCTATTTCCATTCCATGGAATGGTGTCGAGAAGTACACACAGCTACCGAGTGTCCTGCTCTAGAAGCAGCTGTGCTAACGGGAACTTAGCGGTGGTGTTGCTATTTCCATTCCACGGAATGGTGTCGATAAGTACACACAGCTCCTGCTCTAGAAGCAGCAGCGCTAACGGGAACTTAGCGGTGGTGTTGCTATTTCCATTCCACGGAATGGTGTCGAGAAGTACACACAGCTACCGAGTGTCCTACTCTAGAAGCAGCAGCGCTAACGGGAACTTAGCGGTGGTGTTGCTATTTCCATTCCATGGAATGGTGTCGCTAAGTACACACAGCTACCGAGTGTCCTACTCTAGAAGCAGCTGCGCTAACGGGAACTTAGCGGTGGTGTTGCTATTTCCATTCCATGGAATGGTGTCGAGAAGTACACACAGCTACCGAGTGTCCTGCTCTAGAAGCAGCTGTGCTAACGGGAACTTAGCGGTGGTGTTGCTATTTCCATTCCATGGAATGGTGTCGAGAAGTACACACAGCTACCGAGTGTCCTGCTCTAGAAGCAGCTGTGCTAACGGGAACTTAGCGGTGGTGTTGCTATTTCCATTCCATGGAATGGTGTCGCTAAGTACACACAGCTACCGAGTGTCCTGCTCTAGAAGCAGCTGTGCTAACGGGAACTTAGCGGTGGTGTTGCTATTTCCATTCCATGGAATGGTGTCGCTAAGTACACACAGCTACCGAGTGTCCTACTCTAGAAGCAGCTGCGCTAACGGGAACTTAGCGGTGGTGTTGCTATTTCCATTCCATGGAATGGTGTCGAGAAGTACACACAGCTACCGAGTGTCCTACTCTAGAAGCAGCTGCGCTAACGGGAACTTAGCGGTGGTGTTGCTATTTCCATTCCATGGAATGGTGTCGCTAAGTACACACAGCTACCGAGTGTCCTACTCTAGAAGCAGCTGCGCTAACGGGAACTTAGCGGTGGTGTTGCTATTTCCATTCCATGGAATGGTGTCGCTAAGTACACACAGCTACCGAGTGTCCTACTCTAGAAGCAGCTGTGCTAACGGGAACTTAGCGGTGGTGTTGCTATTTCCATTCCATGGAATGGTGTCGCTAAGTACACACAGCTACCGAGTGTCCTACTCTAGAAGCAGCTGTGCTAACGGGAACTTAGCGGTGGTGTTGCTATTTCCATTCCATGGAATGGTGTCGCTAAGTACACACAGCTACCGAGTGTCCTACTATAGAAGCAGCTGTGCTAACGGGAACTTAGCGGTGGTGTTGCTATTTCCATTCCACGGAATGGTGTCGAGAAGTACACACAGCTACCGAGTGTCCTACTCTAGAAGCAGCAGCGCTAACGGGAACTTAGCGGTGGTGTTGCTATTTCCATTCCACGGAATGGTGTCGAGAAGTACACACAGCTACCGAGTGTCCTACTCTAGAAGCAGCAGCGCTAACGGGACGAACTCCTCTTCCTTTTCAGATGACGTTTTTCCTAATTCGCTAATCCGTAAGATATAGACATCTGACCACAAAATAATAGAGATCTCGTTATTATGTCTTATAACATTTTATTCTGGTGTAAATAATTTCCCCAGCTGTTCCTTATTATTGCTTTGAATGTTACAACAGTAATATTTTCCCCATTTTGGAAATCGGTTTCTATTTTTTCATGTTTTCATGTAAAGAGCAATGAATTTCACTTATTGGCAAGATATGAAAAAATATCACTAAAGCTTTAAGTTCTGTAGCCTTCTAATACCAACAAGAAAAGGTGTAAATGTAAATTGAACAGATATCTAGGTTATCTAGAACAGAGAATAATACGTTTTATTAAGGAATTGTAGAAAAGTAAATATGGACCTTTTGTGTGCAACTCACAAATTATTTTTATTTGTTTCATGCGAGTTGGAGATTTTTACTTTCTCAGTACGTACTATGTACATAATGTATAGAGAAAGTAGTGTAATGCACCCAAAAATTCGATACCGAGATTTCACCGGAAATATATGTTTTGGGACCTCCTGAATCCCAAAAAAGCATTTTTTAAAAAAGATCCCTGTGTGTGTATGTGTGTGTGTGCACAGTATAGCTAAAAACAAAAGTGCATTAAATACCAAACTTGGCAACTAAGTTCAGTATCTTCTAAGGATGTAACACGAAGATTTTTCAAGAAAATCCCCCCGCCATCTCGAACTACCCTTTGCATGGAAAATTTTTCGAAAATTTTGATTTTCTCAAAAATGGCTTTAACGATTTTGATTAAAATATTGTATATCTAAGATATTTACCTGACAAATAAAATGTATATCTCTAATTTTCTGGGAATAGCCTCTAAAGACTACTTTATTCCCAATGAATTTTGCGGAATTTTGCATAGAGATAGACACTTACTACACAAAAATGTAGAACTTGGTAAAACATACAATTTATTTTACCTGCATTTTTTGCTGTAGTTGATCGTATTTATGATATTTCTTGTTATTGATTTCAGTTTTAAAATACTTAAAACTTTTCTCATACGGGAACTTGTCAGCACCTGACCACGCAAAAATCGGGTTTTATACCATAATAACCACATTTTAATCCATTTGACTGTAATTTTATCATTGCACATTCCTTTAGTTCCCTACTTCTTATAAGCAACTAAGTAATAAGACCGTTTTTGGTAATGTTTATCTGGATGAGCTTGAAGTAGATAGAAGAATAAGGTTATTTACAATAATTTGTTACAGAGATGTCATGTAAATGGAGCGCATCAGATTTCTTTATACATGTTACCCAAATGATATACATAATTGAAACAATGTTCAGGAAGGGATAGTGTCATGATAACGTCACAAGGATTGAGGAGGTACTCGTATTCAGAGCACAATGTTTTCGTAAGAGACAGCTAATAACAACAATAATAACAATAATATTAGTAATTATAACAGAAATAATAACAGTTATAATTATATTAAAAGTAATAATAATAACAATAATAATCATAGTAATAATTGTAATCATAATAGTAATATAGTAATAATAGTATTAATAATATAAGTAATAATAATATTGGTAATAATAATATTGGTAATAATAATATTGGTAATAATAATATTGGTAATAATAATATTGGTAATAATAATATTGGTAATAATAATATTAGTAATAATAATATTGGTAATAATAATATTGGTAATAATAATATTGGTTATAATAATATTGGTAATAATAATATTGGTAATAATAATATTAGTAATAGCAATATTAATGTTAATAATAATAGTAATAAGAACAATAATAATGGTATTAATAATGGTATTAATAGCAATAATAATGGTAATAATAATTGTATTAATAGCAATAATAATGGTAATAATAATAATGGTATTAATAGCAATAATAATGGTAATAATAATGCTATTAATAGCAATAATAATGGTAATAATAATGGTATAATATCAATAATAATGGTAATAATAATAGTAATAATAGCAATAATGGTAATAATAAGGGTAATGACAACAATAATAATGTTAATAATAATAGTAATAATAGCAATAATAATGTTAATAATAATAGTAATAATAGCAATAATAGTATTAATAATAGTAATGACAACAATAATAATGTTAATAATAATAGTAATAATAACAATATTAATGGTAATAACAGTAATAATAACAATAATAATGGTAATAATAATGGTAAAAAAAGCAATAATAATGTTAATAATAATAGTAATAATAACAATAATAATGGTAATAATAATGGTAATAATAGAAATAATAATGTCAAAAATAATAGTAATAATAACAATAATAATGTTAATAATAGTAGTAATAATAGCAATAATAATGTCAATAATAATAGTAATAATAACAATAATAATGTTAATAATAATAGTAATAATAGAAATAATAATGTCAATAATAATAGTAATAATAATGTTAGTAATAATAGTAATAATAATGTTAGTAATAATAATAACAACAATAATAATGGTAATAATAATGTTAGTAATAATTAAATAATAATGTCAGTAATAATAATAATAACAATAATAATAGTAATAATGATGTTAGTAATAATAATAATAATAATAATAATGTCAGTAATAATAATAATAACAACAATAATAATGGTAATAATAATAGTAATAATACCAATAATAATGTTAGTAACAATAGTAATAATAATGTTAGTAATAATAGTAATAGTAATGTTAGTCATAACAGCAATAATAATGTTAGTAATAATAGTAATAATAATGTTAGTAATAACAGCAATAATAATGTTAGTAATAATAGTAATAATAATGTTAGTAATAATAGTAATAGTAATGTTAGCAATAATAATGTTAGTAATAACAGCAATAATAATGTTAGTAATAATAATGTTAATAATAACAGCAATAATAATGTTAGTAATAATAGTAATAATAATGTTAGTAATAACAGCAATAATAATGTTAGTAATAATAGTAATAATAATGTTAGTAATAATAGTAATAGTAATGTTAGCAATAATAATGTTAGTAATAACAGCAATAATAATGTTAGTAATAATGTTAATTATAACAGCAATAATAATGTTAGTAATTATAGTAATAATAATGTTAGTAATAATAGTAATAATAATGTTGGTAATAATAATACTAATGTTAGTAGTAATAGCAATAATAATGTTAGTAATAATAGTAATAATAATGTTAGTAATAACAGTAATAATAATGTTAGTAATAATAGAAATAATAATAATAGCAATAATAATGTTAGTAATAACAGCAATAATAATGTTAGTAATAACAGCAATAATAATGTTAATACTAACAGCAATAATAATGTTAGTAATAGTAGTAATAATAATGTTAGTAATAACAGCAATAATAATGTTAGTAATAATAGTAATAATAATGTTAGTAATATAAGTAGTAATAATGTTAGTAATAATAGTAATTATAATGTTAGTAATATCAGAAATAATGTTAATAATAATACTATAAATAATGTTAGTAATAACAGCAATACTAATGCTAGTAATAATAATAATGTAAGTAATTTTAGTAATAATAATGTTAGTAATAATAGTAATAATGTTAGTAATAACAGCAATAATAATTTTAGCAATAATAATGTTAGTAATAACAGCAATAATAATGTTAGTAATAATAATGTTAGTAATAACAGCAATAATAATTTTAGTAATAATAGTAATAATAATGTTAGTAATAATAATGTTAGTAATAATAATGATAGTAATAATAATGTTAGTAATAATAAAGTTAGTAATAATAATGTTAGTAATAATAGTAATAATAATGTTAATATTAATAGTAATAACAATGTTAGTAATAACAGCAATTATAATGTTAGTAATAATAGCAGTTATAATGTTAGTAATAATAATGGTAATAATAGCAATAATAGTGTCAATAATAATAGTAATAATAGCAATAATAATGGTAATAATAATAATAGTAATAATAATGCTAGTAATTAAAGTGATAATAGCAATAACAATGGTAATAATAATGATAATAATAGCAATAATAAAGGTAATAATAATGGTAATAATAGAAATAGTAATGGTAATAATAATAGTTATAATAGCAATAATAATGTTAGTAATAAAAGTAAAAATAGCAATTATGATGGTAATAATAATGGGAATAATAGCAATAATAATAATGTCAATAATAATAGTAATAACAGCAATAATAATTTCAATAATAATAGTAATAATAGCAATAATAATTTCAATAATAATAATAATAATAATAAAAATGGTAACAATAGCAATAATAATGTTAATAATAATAGTAATAATAGCAAAAAATGTCAATAATAATATGTAATAATAGCAATAATAATGTAAATAATAATAGTAATAATAACAGTAATAATGTTAGTAATAATAGTAATAATAGCAATAAAAATGGTAATAATAATGGTAATAATAATCATAAGCCTAATGGGAATAATAGTGGTAATAATAATGGTAATAATAATGGTAATAATAGTGTTATTAGTAGTGTTAATAATAGTGATAATAATAGTGGTAATTATAATGGTAATAATAGTGGTAATAATAATGGTAATAATAGTGGTAATATTAGTAGTAATGATATGGTAATATTAGTGGTAATAATAGTGGTAATAATAATGGTAATAAGGGTAATAATAAGGGTAATAATAGTTGTAATAATAGTGGTTATAATAGCAATAATAATGTCAAAAATAATATTAATAATAACAATAATAATGTTAATAATAGTAGTAATAATAGCAATAATAATGTCTATAATAATAGTAATAATAACAATAATAATGTTAATAATAATAGTAATAATAGCAATAATAATGTCAATAATAATAGTAATAATAATGTTAGTAATAATAGTAATAATAATGTTAGTAATAATCATAATAACAACAATAATAATGGTAATAATAATGTTAGGAATAATAGTAATAATAATGTCAGTAATAATAATAACAATAATAATAGTAATAATAATGTTAGTAATAATAGTAATAATAATGTCAGTAATAATAATAATAACAACAATATTAATGGTAATAATAATAGTAATAATACCAATAATAATATTAGTAATAATAGTAATAATAATGTTAGTAATAATAGTAATAGTAATGTTAGTAATAACAGCAATAATAATGTTAGTAATAACAGCAATAATAATGTTAGGAATAATAGTAATAATAATGTTAGTAATAACACCAATAATAATGTTAGTAATAATAATGTTAATAATAACAGCAATAATAATCTTAGTAATTATGGTAATAAAATGTTAGTAATAATAGTAATAATAATGTTGGTAAATAATAGTAATAATAATTTTAGTAGTAATAGCAATAATAATGTTAGTAATAATATTAATAATAATGTTAGTAATAATAGTAATAATAATGTTAGTAATAACAGCATTAATAATGTTAGTAATAACAGCAATAATAATGTTAATAATAACAGCAATAATAATGTTAGTAATAATAGTAATAATAATGTTAGTAATAACAGCAATAATAATGTTAGTAATAATAGAAATAATAATGTTAGTATTATAAGTAATAATAATGTTAGTAATAATAGTAATTATGTTAGTAATATCAGAAATAATGTTAATAGTAGTAATAATAATGTTAGTAATAACAGCAATAATAATGCTTGTAATAATCATAATGTTAGTAATTATAGTAATAATAACGTTAGTAATAATAGAAATAATAATGTTAGAATAATAGTAATAATAATGTTGGTAATAACAGCAATAATAATGTTAGCAATAATAATGTTAGTAATAACAGCAATAATAATGTTAGTAATAATAATGTTAGTAATAACAGCAATAATAATGTTAGCAATAATAATGTTAGTAATAACAGCAATAATAATGTTAGTAATAATAATGCTAGTAATATCAGCAATAATAATGTTAGTAATAATAGTAATAATAATGTTAGTAATAACAGTAATAATAATGTTAGTAATAATAGTAATAATAATGTTAGTAATAATAATGTTAGAAATAATAATGTTAGTAATAATAGTAATAATAATGTTAGTAATAATAATGTTAGCAATAATAATGTTAGTAATAATAGTAATAATAATGTTAGTAAATACAGCAATAATAATGTTAGCAGTAATAATTTTAGTAATAACAGCAATAATAATGGTAGTAATAATAAGGTTAGTAATAACAGCAATAATAATGTTAGCAATAATAATGTTAGCAATAATAATGTTAGTAATAATAGCAATAATAATGGTAGTAATAACAGTAATAATAATTTTAGTAATAATAGTAATGATTATGTTAGTTATAGCAGTAGTAATAATGTTAGTAATAACAGCAATAATATTGTTAGTAATAACAGCCATAATAATGTAAGTAATAACAGCAATATTAATGTTAGTAATAACAGCAACAATAATGTTAGCTATAATAGCGTTAGTAATAGTAGTAATAATAATGTTAGTAATAATAGTAATAATAATGCTAGTAATAACAGCAATATTAATGTTAGCAATAATAATGTTAGTAATAGCAGCAATAATAATGTTAGTAATATAAATGTTAGTAATAACAGCAATAATAATGTTGGCAATAATAATGTTAGTAATAACAGCAATAATAATGTAAGTAATAACAGCAATAATAATGATAATAATAATAATAATAATAGTAATAATAATGTTAGTAATAACAGTAATAATAATGTTAGTAATGATAGTAATAATAATGTTAGTAATAATAGTAATAATAATGTTAGTAATAACAGCAATAATAATGTTAGTAATAATAATGTTAGTAATAACAGCAATAATAATGTTAGTAATTATAGTAATGATAATGTTAGTAATAATAGTAATAGTAATGTTATTAATAACAGCAAAAATAATGTTAGTAATAATAGTAATAATAATGTTGGTAATAATAGTAATAATAATGTTAGTAACAGTAGTAATAATAATGTTAGTAATAATAGTAATAATAATGTTAGTAATAATAGTAATAATAATGTTAGTAATAACAGTAATAATAATGTTAGTAATAACAGCAATAATAATGTTAATAATAACAGCAATAATAATGTTAGTAATAACAGCAATAATAATGTTAGTAATAACAGCAATAATAATGTTAGTAATAATAGTAATAATAATGTTAGTAATAATAGTAATAATAATCTTAGTAATAACAGCAATAATAATCTTAGTAATAACAGCAATAATAATGTTAGTAATAATAGTAATAATAATGTTAGTAATAATAATGTTAGTAATAATAGTAATTATAATGTTAGTAATAACAGCAATAATAATGTTAGTAATAATAGTAATTATAATGTTAGTAATAACAGTAATAATAATGTTAGTAACAATAGTAATTATAATGTTAGTAATAACAGCAATAATAATGATAGCAATAATAATAATAATAATAATAATAATAATAATAATATAATAATGTTAGTAATAATAGCAATAATAACGTTAGTAATAATAGTAATAATAATGTTAGTAATAATAGTAATAATAATGTTAGTAATAATAGTAATAATAATGTAAGTAATAACAGCAATAATAATATTAGCAATAATAATGTTAGTAATAACAGCAATAATAATGTGAGTAATAATAATGTTAGTAATAACAGCAATAATAATGTTAGTAATAATAGTAATAATAATGTTAGTAATAATAATATTATTAATAATAATAATGTTAATAATAATAATAATGTTAATAATAAAGTTAGTAATAATAATGTTAGCAATAATAATGTTAGTAATAAAAATGTTGTAAAAATGATAATAACAATGTTAGTATTAATAGTAATAATAATGTTAGTATTAATAGTAATAATAATGTTAGTAATAACAGCAATAATAATGTTAGTAATAATAGTAATAATAATGTTAGTAAAAACAGCAATACTAATGTTAGTAATAATAGTAATAATAATGTTAGTAATAACAGCAACAATAATGTTAGTAATAATAGTACTAATAATGTTAGTAATAATAGCAATTATAATGTTAGTAATAATATTGGTAATAATAAAAATAATAATGTCATTAATAATAGTAATAATAGCAATAATAATGGTAATAATAATAATAGTAATAATAATGTTAGTAATAAAAGTAATAAAAGGAATTAAAATGGTAATAATAATGGGAATAATAGCAATAATAATGGTAATAATAATGGTAATAATATAAATAATAATGTTAGTAATAAAAGTAAAAATAGCAATTATAATGGTAATAATAATGGGATTAATAGCAATAATAATGTCAATAATAATAGTAATAATAGCAATAATAATTTCATCAATAATAGTAATAATAGCAATAATAATTTCAATAAGAATAGTAATAATAGCAATAATAATAATAATAATAATAATAATAATAATAATGATAATAATAATAATAATAAAAATGGTAATATTAGCAATAATAATGTTAATAATAACAGTAATAATAGCAAAAAATGTCAATAATAATAGTAATAATAGCAATAATAATGTAAATAAAAATAGTACTAATAACAGTAATAATGTTAGTAAAAATAGTAATAATAGCAATAAAAATGGTAATAATAATGGTAATAATAATAGCAAGCCTAATGGGAATAATAGTGGTGATAATAATGGTAATAATAATGGTAATAATAGTGTTAATAGTAGTGTTAATAATAGTGGTAATAATAGTGGTAATTATAATGGTAATAATAGTGGCAATAATAATGGTAATAATAATGGTAATAATAGTGGTAATAATAGTGGTAATAATAGTGGTAATAATGGTGGTTGGTAATAATAATGGTAATAATAATGGTAATAAGGGTAATAATAAGGGTAATAATGGTTGTAATAATAATGGTAATAATAATGGCAAGAATAATGGCAAGAATAATGGTAATAATAAAAGTAAGAATAATGGCAAGAATAATAGTAATAATAATAGTAAGAATAATGGTAAGAATAATGGCAAGAGTAATAGTAATAATCATGGTGAGAATTATAGTAATAATAATGGTAATAATAATGGAAATCATAATGTTAATCATTATGGTAATCATAATAGTAATAATAATGGTAATAATAACAATAATGGTATTAATAGTGGTAATAATAGTGGCAATAATAATGGTAATAATGGTGGTTGGTAATAATAATGGTAATAATAGTGGTAATAATAGTAGTAATAATATTGGTAATAATAATGGTAATAATAGTTATAATAATAGTGGTAACAATAGTGGTAATAATAGAGGTAATAATAGTGGTAATATAAATGGTAATAATGGTAATAGTAGTAGTAATTTTAATGGTAATAATAGTGGTAATTATATGGTATAAATATTGGTTATAATAGTGGTAATAATGGTAATAATAAGGGTAATAATAAGGTAAATAATAGTTGTAATAATAGGGGTAATAATAGTGGTTTTAATAATTGTAATAATAATGGCAAAAATAATGGCAAAAATAATGGTAATAATAATGCTAAGCATAATTTCAAGAATTATGGTAATAATAATAGTAATAATAATGGTAATAATAATGGTAAGAATAATGGCAAGAATAATGGTAATAATAATGGTAATAATAGTGATAAGAATAATGGTGAGAACAATGACAAGAATAATAGTAGTAATAATGGTAATAATAATTATAAGAATAATGGCAAGATTAACAGTAATAATAATGGTAATAAAAATAGTAAGATAATGGCAATAATAATGGTAATAGTAATGGTAATAATAATGGTAAGAAAAATAGTAATAATATTGGTAAGAATAATGGCAAGTATAATAGTAATAATAATGATAAGAATAATAGTAATAATAATGGCAATAATAACGGTAAGAATAATAGTAATAATAATGGTAAGAATAATGGCAAGATTAATAGTAATAATAATGGTCAGATTAATAGTAATATTAATGGTAAGAATATTAGTAATAATAATGGCAAGAATAATAGTAATAATAATGGTAAGAATAATAGTAATAATAATGGCAAGAATAATAGTAATAATAATGGCAAGAATAATAGTAATAATAATGGTAATAGTAATGGTAATAATAATGGTAAGAATAAGAGTAATAATAATGGTAAGAATAATAGTAATAATAATGCCAATAATAATGGCAAAAATAATAGTAATAATAATGGTAAGAATAATGGCAAAAATAATAGAAATAATAATGGTATGAATAATGGCAAGAATAATGGTAATAATAGTAATAATCATGGTTATAGTAATGGCAAGAATAATGGTAATAATAATGGTAATAATAGTAATATTAATGGCCAGAATAATGGTAATAATAGTAATATTAATGGCAGAATAATGGTAATGATAGTAATAATAATGGCAACAATAATGGTAATAATAGTAATAATAATGGTAGTAATAATGGCAAGAATAATGGTAATAAGAATCGTAATAATAATGCTAATAAAGTAATAATAATGGCAAGAATAATGGTAATAAGAATGGTAATAATAGTAATAATAATGGCAAGAACAATGGCAAGAATATTGGTAATAATAGTAAAATAATAGTAATAAAAATGGCACGAATAATGGCTAAAATAATGGTTATAATAATTGTAAGAATAATGGCAAGAATAATGGCAAGAATAATGGTAATAATAATGGTAATAATAATGGTAATAATAATGGCAAGAATAATGGCAAGAATAATGGTAATAATAATAGTAATAATAATGGTAAGAATATTGGTAATAATAATAGTAATATAATTGGCAAGAATAATGGTAATCATAATAGTAATAATAATGGTAAGAATAATGGCAAGAATATTGATAATAATAATGGCAAGAATAATGGCAAGCATAATGGCAAGAATAATGGTAATAATAATGCCAAGAATAATGGTAATAATAATGGCAAGAATAATGGCAAGAATAATAGTAATAATAATAGTAATAATGATGGCAAAAATAATGGTAATAATAATGGTAAAATTAGTAATAATAATAATTGCAATAATAGTATTTATAATAGTTGTAATATTAATAATAATAGTAATAATATAGTAATAGTAATAATAGTAATAACAGTGAGAATAATAGTAATAATAATAACAATAATAATAATAATAATAATAATAATAGAAGTAATAGTAAAATGAGTATAGTAATAATAAAAATAATAATGATAATAATATTTGTAAGAATAATGGCAATAATTATAGTAATAATAATAGTAAGAATAATAGTAATAATAATGGTAATAATAATGGTAAGAATAATAGTAATAATGGTAGGAATAATAGTAATAATAATGGTAATAATAATAATAATAATAATAATAATAATAATGGTAAGAATAATAGTAATAATAATGGTAAGAATAATGGCAAGAATAATAGTAATAATAATGGTAAGAATAATAGTAATAATAATGGTAAGAATTATAGTAATAATGGCAAGATAATAGTTATAATAATGGTAAGAATAATAGTAATAATAATGGCAAGAATAATAGTAATAATAATGGCAAGAATAAGTGTAATAATAATGGTAATTATAATGGTAATAATAATGGTAAGAATAATAGTAATAATAATGGCATAAATAATGGCAAAAATAATAGCAATAATAATGGTAAGAATAATGCCAAGAATAATGGTAATAATAATGGTAAGAATAATGGCAAAAATAATAGAAATAATTATGGTAAAAATAATGGCAAGAATAATGGTAATAATTGTAATAATGATGGTAATAATAATGGCAAGAATAATGGTAATAATGGTAATAATAGTAATAATAATGGTAAGAATAATGGTAATAATAGTAATATTAATGGTATTAATAATGGCAAGAATAATGGCAAGAATAATGGTAATAATAATGCTAATAATAGTTATAATAATGGTAAGAATAATGGTAATAAGAATGGTAATAATAGTAATAATAATGGCAAGAATAATGGCAAGAATAATACTAATAATAATGTTAAGAATAATGGCAAGAATAAAGGCAAGAATAATGGTAATAATAATGGCAAGAATAATGGCAAGAATAATGGTAATAATACTAGTAATAATAATGGCAAGAATAATGACAAGAATAATGGTAATAATAATGATAAGAATAATGGTAATAATAATGATAAGAATAATGGCAAGAATAATGGCAAGAATAATGGCAAGAATAATGGTAATAATAATGGCAAGAATATTGTCAAAAACAATGGCAAGAATAATGGTAATAATAATAGTATAATAGTAATAATGATAGCAATAATAATATATGTAATAATTATATTAGTAATAATAATTGCAATAATAATAGTCGTTGTAATAGTATTAAAAGTAATAATAATAGTAATAATATAGTAATAGTAAGAATAGTAATAACAGTAATAATAGTAATAATAACAGTGATAATAATAGTAATAATAATAGAAGTAATTATAAAATAAGAATAGTAATAATAGTTATAATAATGGTAATAATAGTTAGAATAATGGCAAGAACAATAGTAATAATAATGGTAAGAATAATAGTAAGAATAATGGTAATAATAATGGTAAGAATAATAGTAATAATTATGGTAAAAATAATGGTAAGAATAATGGTAAAATAATAGTAATATTAATGGTAAGAATAATGGTAAGAATAATAGTTATAATAATGGTAAGAATAATGGCATGAATAATAGTAATAATAATGGTAATAATAATGGTAAGAATAATAGGAATAATAATGGTAATAATAATAGTAACAATAATAGTAATTATAATGGTAATAATAATGGTAATAATAATGGTAAGAATAATAATAATAATAATAATGGTAAGAATAATGGCAAGAATAATAGTAATAATAATGGTAAGATTAATAGTAATAATGGTAATAATAATGGTAAGAACAATGGCAAAAATAATAGAAATAATAATGGTAAGAATAATAGTAATAATAATGGTAAGAATAATAGTAATATTAATGGCAAGGATAATAGTAATAATAATGGTAAGAATAATGGTAAGAATAATAGTAATAATAATGGTTATAATGCTAAGAATAATAGTAATAATAATGGTATGTATAATGGCAAGAATAATAGTAATAATGATTGTAAGAATAATGGTAATAATAATGGTAATAATATTGGTAAGAATAATAGTAATAATAATTGTAAGAATAATAGTAATAATAATGGTAAAAATAATAGTAAGAATAATGGCAAGAATATTAGTAATAATAATGGTAAGAATAATAGTAATAATAATGGTAATAATAATGGTAAGAATAATGGTAAGAATAATAGTAATAATAATGATAAGAATAAATGTAATAATGGTAATAATAATGGTAAGAATAATGGCAAGAATAATAGTAATAATAATGGCAAGAATAATAGGAATAATAGTCGTAAGAATAAAATTAATAATAATGGTAATAATAATGGCAAGAATAATGGCAAGAATATTGATAATAATAATGGTAATATACTAATACTAATGGCAAGAATAATTGTAGTGAGAATGGTAATAATAATGGCCAAAATAATAGTAATAATAATGGTAAATATAATAGTAATAATAATGGTAATAATAATGGCAAGAATAATGGTATTAATGGCAATAATAGCAATAATAATGGCAAGAATAATGGCAAGAATATTGGTAATAATAATGGTAATAATAGTAATAATAATAGTAATAATAATGGCAAGAATAATGGCAAGAATAATGGTAACAATAATGGCAAGAATAATGGTAATACTAATGGTAATAATGGTATTAATAATGGCAAGAATAATGGTAATAAGAATGGTAATAATAATGGCAAGAATAATGGTATTAATGGTGGTAATAATAATAGTAAAAATAATGGTAATAATAATGGCAAGAATAATGGCAAGAATAATGGTATTAATAATGGCAAAAATAATGGCAATAATAATGGTAATAATAGTCATAATAATGGCAAGAATAATGGTAATAAGAATGGTAATAATAGTAATAATAATAATGGTAAGAATAATGGCAAGAATATTGGTAATAATGGTAATAATAGTAATAATAATGGCAAGATTAATGGCAAGAATAATAGTAATAATAATGGTAAGAATAATGGCAAGAATAATGGTAACAATAATGGCAAGAATAATGGCAAGTTTAATGGTAATAATAATGGTAATAATAGTATTAATAATGGCAAGAATAAAGGTATTAAAAATGGTAACAATAGTAATAATAAAGACTAGAATAATGGCAAGAATATTGGTAATAATAATGGTAATAATAGTAATAATAATAGTAATAGTAATGGCAAGATTAATGGCAAGAATAATAGTAATAATATTGGTTAGAATAATGGCAAGAATAGTAGTAATAGTAATAATAATGGTAAGATTAATGGCAAGAATAATAGTAATAATAATGATAAGAATAATAGTAATAATAATAGTAATAATAATGGCAAGATAAATGGTAATAGTAATGGTAAGATTAATGGCAAGAATAATAGTAATAATAATGGTAGGAATAATAATAATAATAGTAATTATAATGGCAAGATTAATGGCAAGAACAATAGTAATAATAATGGTAAGTATAATTGCAAGAATAATGGTAATAATAATGGTAAGAATAATGGCAAGAATAATGGCAAGAATAATGGTAATAATAATGGTAAGAATAATGGCAAGAATAATGGCAAGAATAATAGTAATAAAAATGGTAAGAATAATGGCAAGAATAATGGCAAGAATAATGGTGATGATAAGGGTAAGAATAATGGTAAAAGTAATGGTAATAATAATGGTAATAATAGTAATAATAATGGCAAGAATAATGGTAATAAGAATGGTAATAATAGTTATAATAATGGCAAGAATAATGGCAAGAATATTGGTAATAATAATGGTAATAATAATAATAATAGTAATAATAATGGCAAGATTAATGGCAAGAATAATAGTAATAACAATGGTAAGAATAATGGCAAGAATAATGATAGTAATATTGGCAAGAATAATGGCAAAAATAATAGCAAAAATAATGGTAATAATAGTAATTTTGGCAAAAATAATGGTAATAATAATGGTATAATAGTAATAATGACAGCAATAATAATATATGTAATAATTATATTAGTAATAATAATAATTTCAATAATAATAGTAGCTATAATAGTATTAATAGTAATAATAATAGTAATAATATAGTAATAGTAATAATAGTAATAACAGTCATAATAGTAATAATGATATTAATGATAATAGAAGTAATAGTAAAATAAGAATAGTAATAATAGTAATAATAATGGTAATAAAATAGTTAAAATAATGGCAAGAATAATAGTAATAATAATAGTAAGAATAATGGCAATAATAATGGTAATAATAATGGTAAGAATAATAGTAATAATTATGGTAATAATAATGGTAAGAATAATAGTATTAATGGTAAGAATAATGGTAAGAATAATAGTTATAATAATGGTAAAAATAAATGCAAGAATAATAGTAATATTGGTAATATTAATGGTAAGAATAATTGGAATAATAATGGTAATAATAATAGTAACAATAATAGTAATAATAATGGTAATAATAATGGTAAGAATAATAGTAATAATGGTAAGAATAATGGCAAGAATAATAGTAATAATAATGGTAAGAATAATAGTAATGTAAATGGTAATAATGGTAAGAATAATAATAATAATAATGGTAATAATAATGGTAAGAATAATGGCAAGAATAATAGTAATAATGATTGTAAGAATAATGGTAATAATAATGGTAATAATATTGGTAAGAATAATAGTAATAATAATCGTAAGAATAATAGTAATAATAATGGTAAAAATAATAGTAAGAATAATGGCAAGAATATTAGTAATAATAATGGTAAGAATAATTGTAATAATAATGGTAAGAATAATAGTAATAATAATGGTAAGAATAATAGTAAGAATAATGGCAAGAATAATAGTAATAATAATGGTAAGAATAATAGTAATAATAATGGTAATATTTATGGTAAGAATAATGGCAAGATTAATAGTAATAATAATGGTAAGAATAATGTTAAGAATAATAGTAATAATAATGGTAAGAATAATGGAAAGAATAATAGTAATAATAATGATAAGAGTAATAGTAATAATGGTAATAATAATGTTAAGAAAAATGGCAAGAATAATAGTAATAATAATGGCAAGAATAATAGTAATAATAATGGTAAGAATAATAGTAATAATAATCGCAAGAATAATGGTAATAATAATGGCAAGAATAATAGTAATAATAATGGTAAGAGTAATAGTAATAATAATGGTAAGAATAATGGCAAGAATAATAGTAATAATAATGGTAAGAATAATAGTAATAATAATGGTAGGAATATTAGTAATAATAATGGCAAGAATAATAGTAATAATAATGGTAAGAATAATAGTAATAATAATGGCAAGAATAATAGTAATAATAATGGCAAGAATAATAGTAATAATAATGGTAATAGTAATGGTAAGAATAATAGTAATAATAATGGTAAGTATAATAGTAATAATAATGCCAATAATAATTGCAAGAATAATAGTAATAATAATGGTATGAATAATGGCAAGAATAATAGTAATAATAATGGTAAGTATAATAGTAATAATAATGCCCATAATAATGGCAAAAGTAATAGTAATAATAATGGTATGAATAATGGCAAGAATAATGGTAATAATAGTAATAATCATAGTTATAATAATGGGAAGAATAATGGCAAGAATAATGGTAATAATAATGGTAATAATAATGGCAAGAATAATGGCAAGAATAATGTTAATAATAATGGTAAGAATAATGGCAAAATAATGGCAAGAATAATGGTAATAATAATGGTAAGATTAATGGCAAGAATAATGGTAAGAATAATGGTAATTTTAATAATAATAATAATAATGGTAAGAATAATGGCAAGAATAATGGCAAGAATAATGGCAAGAATAATGGTAATTATAATGGTAAGAATAATGGCAAGTATAATGGTAATAATAAAGGCAAGAATAATGGCAAGAATAATGGCAAGAATAATGGTAATAATAATGGTAAGAATAATGGCAAGAATAATGGCATGAATAATGGTAATAATAATGGTAAGAATAATGGCAAGAATAATGGTAATAATGGCAAGAATAATGGCAAGAATAATGGCAAGAATAATGGTAAGAATAATGGCAAGAATAATAGTAATAATAATGGTAAGAATAATAGTAATAATAATGGTAATAATAATGGTAAGAATAATGGCAAGAATAATAGTAATAATAATGGTAAGAATTATAGTAATAATAATTTTAATAATAATGGTATTAATAGTGGTAATAATAGTGGCAATAATAATGGTAATAATGGTGGTTGGTAATAATAGTGGTAATAATAGTAGTAATAATATTGGTAATAATAATGGTAATATTAGTGATAATAATAGTAATAATAGTGGTAATAATAGAGGTAATAATAGTGCAAATAATAGTCGTAATATTTAGTGGTAATTATATGGTAAAAATAGTGGTAAAAATAGTGGTAATAATAAAGGTAATAATAGTGGTAATAATAATAGTAATAATAGTGGTAATAATACTCGTACTAATAGTGGTAATAATAGTGGTAATAATAATGGTAATAATGGTGGTAATAATAATGATAATTATAAGGGTAATAATAAGGTAAATAATAGTTGTAATATTAGTGGTAATAATAGTGGTAATAATAATGGTAATAATAATAGCAAGAATAATGGCAAGAATAATGGTAATAATAATGGTAAGAATATTGGCATAAATAATGGTAATAATAATGGTAAGTATAATGGCAAGAATTATGGTAATAATAATAGTAATAATAATGATAAAAATAATGGTAAGACCAATGACAAGAATAATAGTAATAATAATGGTAAGTATAATGGTAAGATAAATGACAAGAATAATAGTAATAATAATGGTAATAATAATAGTAAGATAATGGCAATAATAATGGTAATAATAATGGTAATAATAATGGTAAGAATAATAGTAATAATAATGGTAAGAATAATGGCAAGAATAATAGTAATAATAATGGTAAGAATAATAGTAATAATAATGGTAATAATAATGGTAGGAATAATAGTAATAATAATGGTAAGAATAATAGTAATAATAATGGTAAGAATAATATTAATAATAATGGTAAGAATAATGGCAAGAATAATAGTAATAATAATGGTAAGAATAATAGTAATAATAATGGTAGGAATATTAGTAATAATAATGGCAAGAATAATATTATTAATAATGGTAAGAGTAATAGTAATAATAATGGTAAGAATAATAGTAATAATAATTGTAAGAATAATACTAATAATAATGGGAAGAATAATGGCAAGAATAATGGTAATAATAATGGTAATAATAATGGCGAGAATAATGGCAAGAATAATGGTAATAATAATGGTAAGAATAATGGCAAAATAATGGCAAGAATAATGGTAATAATCATGGTAAGAATAATGGCAAGAATAATCGTAATAGTAATGATAATAATAATGGTAAGAATAATAGTAATACTAATGGTAAGAATAATAGTAATGATAATGCCAATAATAATGGCAAAAATAATATTAATAATTATGGTAAGAATAATGGCAAGAATAATAGCAATAATAATGGTATGAGTAATGGCAAGAATAATGGTAAAAATAGTAATAATAATGGTTATAATAATGGGAAGAATAATGGCACGAATAATGGTAATAATAATGGTAATAATAGTAATATTAATTTTCAGAATAATGGTAATAATAGTAATATTAATGGCAGAATAATGTTAATTATAGTAATAATAATGGCAAGAATAATGGTAATAATAGTAATAATGGTAATAATAATGGCAATAATAATGGTAATAAGAATGGTAATAATAATTATAATAATAATAATAATAATGACAAGAATAATGGTAATAAGAATGGTAATAATAGTAATAATAATGGCAAGAATATTGGTAATAATGGTAATAGTAATAGTAATAATAATGGCAAGAATAATGGTAATAAGAATGGTAATAATAGTAATAATAATAGTAATAATAATGGCAAGAATATTGGTAATAAGAATGGTAATAATAGTAATAATAATGGCAAGAATAATGGCAAGAATAATGGTAAGAATAATGGCAAGAATAATGGCAAGAATAATGGCAAGTATAATGTTAATAATAATGGCAAGAATAACGGCAAGAATAAAGGTAATAATAATAGTAATAATAATGGTAAAAATATTGGTAATAATAATAGTATTAATAATGGCGAGAATAATGGTAATAATAATAGTAATAATAATGGTAAGAATAATGGCAAGAATCATGGCAAGAATAATGATAATAATAATGGCAAGAATAATGGCAAGAAAAATGGCAAGAATAATGGTAATAAAAATGGTAAGAATATTGGCAAAAATAATGGTAATTATAATGGTAATAATAGTAATAATGATAGCAATAATAATATTAGTGATAATTATATTACTAATAATAATAATTGCAATAATAATAGTAGTTATAATAGTAGTAATAGTAATAATAATAGTAATAATATAGTAATAGTTATAATAGTAATAACAGTAATAATAGTAATAATAACAGTGAGAATAATAGTAATAATAATAATAATAGAACTAATAGTAAAATGAGAATAGTAATAGTAGTAATAATAATGATAGTAATAATGGTAAGAATTATGGCAATAATTATAGTAATAATAATGGTAAGAATAATAGTAATAATAATGGTAATAATAATGGTAAGAATGATAGTAATAATGGTAGGAATAATAGTAATAATAATGGTAAGAATAATAGTAATAATAATGTAAGATTTATAGTAATAAAAATGGTAAGAATAATGGCTAGAATAATAGTAATAATAATGGTATGAATAATAGTAATAATAATGGTAAGAATAATAGTAATAATAATGGCAAGAATAATAGTAATAATAATGGCAATAATAATGGTAAGAATAATAGTAATAATAATTGCAATAATAATGGCAAAAATAATAGTAATATTAATGCTAAGAATAATGCCAAGAATAATGGTAATAATAATGGTAATAATGGTAATAATGATGGTAATAAAAATGGAAAGAATAATGGTAATAATCGTAATAATAGTAATAATAATGGCAAGAATAATCGCAAGATAAATGGTAATAATAATGCTAATAATAGTAATAATAATGGCAAGAATAATGGTAATAAGAATGGTATAATAGTAATAATAATGGCGAGAATATTGGTAATAATAGTAATAATAATAGTAATAATATTGGCAAGATTAATGGCAATAATAATACTAATAAAAATGGTAAGAATAATGGCAAGAATAATGGCAAGAATAATGGTAATAATAACGGTAAGAATAATGGCAAGAATAATGGTAATAATACTGGTAATAATAATGGCAAAAATAATGACAAGGATAATGGTAATAATAATGATAACAATAATGGCAAGAAAATTGGCAAGAATAATGGCAAGAATAATGGTAATAGTAATGGTAAGAATAATGGCAAGAATAATGTCAAGAATAATGGTAATAATAATGGCTAGAATAATGGCAAGAATAATGGAAAGAATAATGGTAATAATAATAGTAATAATAATGGCAAAAGTAATGGTAATAAAAATGGTATAATAGTAATAATGACAGTAATAATAATTTATGTAATAATTATATTAGTAATAATAATAATTGCAATAATAATAGTAGGTATAATAGTATTAATAGTAATAATAATAGGAATAATATAGTAATAGTAATAATAGTAATATCAGTCATAATAGTAATAATGATAGTAATAATAATAGAAGTAATAGTAAAATAAGAATAGTAATAATAGTAATAATAAGGGTAATAATAATAGTTAGAATAATGGCAAGAATAATAGTAATAATAATGGTAAGAATAATAGTAATAATAATGGTAAGAATAATAGTAATAATAATGGTAAGAATAATAGTAATAATAATGGTAAGAATAATGGCAATAATAATTGTAAGAATAATAGTAATAATTATGGTAATAATAATGGTAAGAATAATAGTAATAATAATGCTAAGAATAATGGTAAGAATAATAGTTATAATAATGGTAAGAATAATGGCAAGAATAATAGTAATAATGGTAATAATAATGGTAAGAATAATTGGATTAATAATGGTAATAATAATAGTACCAATAATAGTAATACTAATGGTAATAATAAGGGTAATAATAATGGCAAGAATAATAGTAATAATAATGGTAAGAATAATAGTAATGATAATGGTAATAATGGTAAGAATAATAATAATAATAATAATAATGGTAAGAATAATGGCAAGAATAATAGTAATAATGATTGTAAGAATAATGGTAATAATAATGGTAATAATATTGATAAGAATAATAGTAATAATAATCGTAAAAATAATAGTAATAATAATGGTCAAAATAATAGTAAGAATAATGACAAGAATATTAGTAATAATAATGGTAAGAATAATAGTAATAATAATGGCAAGAGTAATGGTAATAATAATGGCAAGAATAATAGTAATAATAATGGTAAGAATAATAGTAATAATAATGGTAAGAATAATGGCAAGAATAATAGTAATAATAATGGTAAGAGTAATAGTAATAATAATGGTAGGAATATTAGTAATAATAATGGCAAGAATAATAGTAATAATAATGGTAATAGTAATGGTAATAATAATGGTAAGAATAATAGTAATAATAATGGTAAGTATAATAGTAATAATAATGCCAATAATAATGGCAAGAATACTAGTAATAATAATCGTAAGAATAATGGCAAGAATAATCGTAATAGTAATGGTAATAATAATGGTAAGAATAATAGTAATACTAATGGTAAGAATAATAGTAATGATAATGCCAATAATAATGGCAAAAATAATATTAATAATTATGGTAAGAATAATGGCAAGAATAATAGCAATAATAATGGTATGAGTAATGGCAAGAATAATGGTAAAAATAGTAATAATCATGGTTATAATAATGGGAAGAATAATGGCAAGAATAATGGTAATAATAATGGTAATAATAGTAATATTAATGGCCAGAATAATGGTAATAATAGTAATATTAATGGCAGAATAATGTTAATAATAGTAATAATAATGGCAAGAATAATGGTAATAATAGTAATAATGGTAATAATAATGGCAATAATAATGGTAATAAGAATGGTAATAATAATGCTAATAATAGTAATAATAATGACAAGAATAATGGTAATAAGAATGGTAATAATAGTAATAATAATGGCAAGAATATTGGTAATAATGGTAATAGTAATAGTAATAATAATGGCAAGAATAATGGTAATAAGAATGGTAATAATAGTAATAATAATAGTAATAATAATGGCAAGAATATTGGTAATAAGAATGGTAATAATAGTAATAATAATGGCAAGAATAATGGCAAGAATAATGGTAAGAATAATGGCAAGAATAATGGCAAGAATAATGGCAAGTATAATGTTAATAATAATGGCAAGAATAACGGCAAGAATAAAGGTAATAATAATAGTAATAATAATGGTAAAAATATTGGTAATAATAATAGTATTAATAATGGCGAGAATAATGGTAATAATAATAGTAATAATAATGGTAAGAATAATGGCAAGAATCATGGCAAGAATAATGATAATAATAATGGCAAGAATAATGGCAAGAAAAATGGCAAGAATAATGGTAATAAAAATGGTAAGAATATTGGCAAAAATAATGGTAATTATAATGGTAATAATAGTAATAATGATAGCAATAATAATATTAGTGATAATTATATTACTAATAATAATAATTGCAATAATAATAGTAGTTATAATAGTAGTAATAGTAATAATAATAGTAATAATATAGTAATAGTTATAATAGTAATAACAGTAATAATAGTAATAATAACAGTGAGAATAATAGTAATAATAATAATAATAGAACTAATAGTAAAATGAGAATAGTAATAGTAGTAATAATAATGATAGTAATAATGGTAAGAATTATGGCAATAATTATAGTAATAATAATGGTAAGAATAATAGTAATAATAATGGTAATAATAATGGTAAGAATGATAGTAATAATGGTAGGAATAATAGTAATAATAATGGTAAGAATAATAGTAATAATAATGTAAGATTTATAGTAATAAAAATGGTAAGAATAATGGCTAGAATAATAGTAATAATAATGGTATGAATAATAGTAATAATAATGGTAAGAATAATAGTAATAATAATGGCAAGAATAATAGTAATAATAATGGCAATAATAATGGTAAGAATAATAGTAATAATAATTGCAATAATAATGGCAAAAATAATAGTAATATTAATGCTAAGAATAATGCCAAGAATAATGGTAATAATAATGGTAATAATGGTAATAATGATGGTAATAAAAATGGAACGAATAATGGTAATAATCGTAATAATAGTAATAATAATGGCAAGAATAATGGCAAAATAAATGGTAATAATAATCCTTATAATAGTAATAATAATGGCAAGAATAATGGTAATAAGAATGGTATACTAGTAATAAAAATGGCAAGAATATTGGTAATAATAGTAATAATAATAGTAATAATATTGGCAAGATTAATGGCAAGAATAATACTAATAATAATGGTAAGAATAATGGCAAGAATAATGGCAAGAATAATGGTAATAATAACGGTAAGAATAATGGCAAGAATAATGGTAATAATACTGGTAATAATAATGGCAAAAATAATGACAAGAATAATGGTAATAATAATGATAACAATAATGGCAAGAAAATTGGCAAGAATAATGGTAATAATAATGGTAAGAATAATGGCAAGAATAATGGCAAGAATAATGGTAATAATAATGGCAAGAATAATGGCAAGAATAATGGCAAGAATAATGGTAATAATAATAGTAATAATAATGGCAAAAATAATGGTAATAAAAATGGTATAATAGTAATAATTACAGCAATAATAATATATGTAATAATTATATTAGTAATAATAATAATTGCAATAATAATAGTAGGTATAATAGTATTAATAGTAATAATAATAGTAATAATATAGTAATAGTAATAATAGTAATGACAGTCATAATAGTAATAATGATAGTAATAATAATAGAAGTAATAGTATCATAAGAATAGTAATAATAGTAATAATAATGGTAATAATAGTTAGAATAATGGCAACAATAATAGTAATAATAATGGTGAGAATAATGGCAATAATAATGGTAAGAATAATAGTAATAATTATGGTAATAATAATGGTAAGAATAATAGTAATAATAATGCTAAGAATAATGGTAAGAATAATAGTTATAATAATGGTAAGAATAATGGCAAGAATAATGGTAATAATGGTAATAATAATGGTAAGAATAATTTTATTAATAATGGTAATAATATTAGTACCAACAATAGTAATAATAATGGTAATAATAAGGGTAATAATAATGGCAAGAATAATAGTAATAATAATGGTAAGAATAATAGTAATGATAATGGTAATAATGGTAAGAATAATAATAATAATAATAGTAGTAATAATAATTGTAAGAATAATGGCAAGAATAATAGTAATAATGATTGTAAGAATAATGGTAATAATAATGGTAATAATATTGATAAGAATAATAGTAATAATAATCGTAAGAATAATAGTAATAATAATGGTAAAAATATTAGTAAGAATAATGACAAGAATATTAGTAATAATAATGGCAAGAATAATAGTAATAATAATGGTAAGAATAGTAGTAATAATAATGGTAATATTAATGGTAAGAATAATGGCAAGATTAATAGTAATAATAATGGTAAGAATAATGGTAAGAATAATAGTAATAATAATGGTAAGAATAATGGAAAGAATAATAGTAATAATAATGATAAGAGTAATAGTAATAATGGTAATAATAATGTTAAGAAAAATGGCATGAATAATAATAATAATAATGGTAAGAATAATAGTAATAATAATGGCAAGAGTAATGGTAATAATAATGGTAAGAATAATAGTAATAATAATGGTAAGAATAATGGCAAGAATAATAGTAATAATAATGGTAAGAATAATAGTAATAATAATGGTAGGAATATTAGTAATAATAATGGCAAGAATAATAGTAATAATGATGGTAATAGTAATGGTAATAATAATGGTAAGAATAATAGTAATAATAATGGTAAGTATAATAGTAATAATAATGCCAATAATAATGGCAAGAATACTAGTAATAATAATCGTAAGAATAATGGCAAGAATAATAGTAATAATAATGGTAAGTATAATAGTAATAATAATGCCAATAATAATGGCAAAAGTAATCGTAATAATAATGGTATGAATAATGGCAAGAATAATGGTAATAATAGTAATAATCGTGGTTATAATAATGGGAAGAATAATGGCAAGAATAATGGTAATAATAATGGTAATAATAGTCATATTAATGGCCAGAATAATGGTAATAATAGTAATATTAATGGCAGAATAATGGTAATAATAGTAATAATAATGGCAAGAATAATAGTAATAATAGTAATAATAATGGTAATAATAATGGCAAGATTAATGGTAATAAGAATGGTAATAATAATGCTAATAATAGTAATAATAATGACAAGAATAATGGTAATAAGAATGGTAATAATAGTAATAATAATGGCAAGAATAATGGTAATAAGAATGGTAATAATAATAATAATAATAATAATAATAATAATAATAATGGCAAGGATAATGGTAATAAGAATGGTAATAATAATAATAATAATGGCAAGAATAATGGCAAGAATATTGGTAATAATAGTAATAATAATAGTATAAATATTGGCAAGAATAATGGCAAGAATAATGGTAATAATAATGGTAAGAATAATAGTAATAATAATGGCAAGAATAATGTTAAAAATAATGGTAATAATAATGGCAAGAATAATGGTAATAATAATAGTAATAATAATGGTAAGAATAAAGGCAAGAATAATGGCAAGAATAATGATAATAATAATGGCAAGAATAATGGCAAGAATAATGGTAATAATAATGGTAAGAATAATGGCAAGAATAATGGTAATAATAATGCCAAGAATAATAGTAATAATAATAGTAATAATAATGGCAAAAATAATGGTAATAATAATGGTAATAATAGTAATAATGGTAGCAATAATAATATTAGTGATAATTATATTAGTAAAAATAATAATTGCAATAATAATAATAGTAGTTATAATATTAGTAATAGTAATAATAATAGTAATAATATAGTAATAGTAATAATAGCAATAACAGTAATAATAGTAATAATAACAGTGAGAATAATAGTAATAATAATAATAATAATAATAATAATAATAATAATAATAATAGAAGTAATAGTAAAATGAGAATAGTAATAATAGTAATAATAATGATAATAATAATGGTAAGAATAATGGCAATAATTATAGTAATAATAATGGTAAGAATTATAGTAATAAAAATGATAAGAATAATGGCAAGAATAATAGTAATAATAATAGTAAGAATAATAGTAATATAAATGGTAAGAATAATAGTAATAATAATGGCAAGAATAATAGTAATAATAATAGTAAGAATAATAGTAATATAAATGCTAAGAATAATAGTAATAATAATGGCAAGAATAATAGTAATAATAATGGTAAGAATAATATTAATAATAATGGCAAGAATAATTGTAATAATAATGGCAAGAATAATAGTAATAATAATGGCAATAATGATGGGTAGAATAATAGTAATAATAGTTGCAATAGTAATGGCAAAAATAATAGTAATAATAATGGTAAGCATAATGCCAAAAATAATGGTAATAATAATGATTATAATAGTAATAATGATGGTAATAAAAATGGAAAGAATAATGGTAATATTCGTAATAATAGTAATAATAATGGCAAGAATAATGGCAAGAATAATGGTAATAATAATGGTAAGAATAATGGCAAGAATAAGGTTACAAAGAATGGTATAATAGTAATAATAATGGCAAGAATATTGGTAATAATAGTAATAATATTGGCAAGATTAATGGCAAGAATAATACTAATAATAATGGTAAGAATAATGGCAAGAATAATGGTAATAATACTGGTAAGAATAATGGCAAGAATAATGGTAATGATACTGGTAATAATAATGGCAAAAATAATGACAAGAATAATGGTAATAATAATGATAACAATAATGGCAAGAATAATGGCAAGAATAATGGTAATAATAATGGTAAGAATAATGTCAGGAATAATTGCAAGAACAATGGTAATAATAATGGCAAGAAAAATGGCAAGAATAATGGTAATAATAATAATAATGGCAAAAATAATGGTAATAATAATAATGGTATAATAGTATTAATGATAGCAATAATAATATATGTAATAATTATATTAGTAATAATAATAATTGCAATAATAATAGTAGTTATAATAGTATTAATAGTAATAATAATAGTAATAATATAGTAATAGTAATAATAGTAATAACAGTAATAATAGTAATAATAATAGTAATAATAATAGAAGTAATAGTAAAATAAGAATAGTAATAATAGTAATAATAATAGAAGTAATAGTAAAATAAGAATAGTATAAATAATAATAATGGTAATAATAATAGTTAGAATAATGGCAAGAATAATAGTAATAATAATGGCAAGAATAATGGTAATAATAATGGTAAGAATAATAGTAATAATTATTGTAATAATAATGGTAAGAGTAATGGTAAGAATAATAGTAATAATAATGATAAGAATAATGGTAAGAATAATAGGAATTATAATGGTTATAATAGTAACAATAATATTAATAATAATGGTAATAATAATGGTAATAATAATCGTAAGAATAATAGTAATAATAATGGTATGAATAATGGCAAGAATAATAGTAATAATAATGGTAAGAATAATAGTAATAATGGTAATAATAATGGTAAGAATAATGGCAAGAATAATAGTAATAATAATGGAAAGAATAATAGTAATATTAATGGCAAGAATAATAGTAATAATAATGGTAAGAATATTGGCAAGAATAATAGTAATAATAAGGGTAAGAATAATAGTAATAATAATGGTAATAATGGTAAGAATAATAATAATAATAATAATAATAATAATAATAATGGTAATAATAATGGTAAGAATAATGGCAAGAATAATAGTAATAATGATTGTAAGAATAATGGTAATAATAATGGTAATAATACTGGTAAGAATAATAATAATCGTAAGAATAATAGTAATAATAATGGTAAAAATAATAGTAAGAATAATGGCAAGAATATTAGTAATAATAATGGTACGAATAATAGTAATAATAATAATGGTAAAAATAATAGTAATAATAATGGTAAGAATAATAGTAAGAATAATGGCAAGAATAATAGTAATAATAATGGTAAGAATAATAGTACTAATAATGGTAATATTAATGGTAAGAATAATGGCAAGATTAATAGTAATAATAATGGTAAGAATAATAGTAATAATAATGGTAAGAATAATAATAATAATAATAATAATAATAATAATAATGGCAAGAATAATGGTAATGATAATGGTAAGAATAATGGTAATAATAGTAATAATAATGGTAATAGTAATGGCAAGAATAATGGCAAGAATGATGGTAATTATAATGGTAATAACAGTAATAATATTGGCAAGAATAATGGTAATAATAATAATAATGGTAAGATTAATCTCAAGAATAATAGTAATTATAATGGAAAGAATAATGGTAATAATAATGGCAAGAATAATGACAAGTGTAATGGTAATAATGATGGTAATAATAATGGTAATAATAGTAATAATAATGGTAATAATAATGGTAATGATAATGGTAATAATAATGGCAAGAATAATGGCAAGAACAATGATAATAATAATGGTAATAATATCAATAATAATGGCAAGAATAATGGTAGTGAGAATGGTAATAATAATGGTAAAAATAATGGTAATAATAATGGTAAATATAATAGTAATAATAATGGTAATAATAATGGCAAGAATAATGGTAATAATAATGGTAATATTAGTAATAATAATGGCAAGAATAATGGCAAGAATATTGGTAATAAAAATGGTAATAATAATAATAATAATAATAATAATAATAATAATAATAATAATAATAATAATAATAATAATAATAACAATAATAATGGCAAGATTAATGGCTAGAATAATAGTAATAATAATGGTAAGAATAATGGCAAGAATAATGGTAATAATAATGGCAAGAATAATGGTTATACTAATGGTACTAATAGTATTAATAATGGCAAGAATAATCGTAATAAGAATGGTAATAATAATGGCAAGAATAGTGGCAAGAATAATGGAAATAATAATAATAATAATAATAATAATAATAATAATAATAATAATAATAATAATAATAATAATAATAATAATAATAATAATAATAACAATAATAATAATAATAATAAAGGCAAGAATAATAGTAATAAGAATGGTACTAATAGTAATAATAATCATAAGAATAATGGCAAGAATATTGGTAATAATAATGGTAATAATAGTAATAATAATAGTAATAATAATGGCAAGATTAATGGCAAGAATAATAGTAATAATAATGGTAAGAATAATGGCAAGAATAATGGTAATAATAGTATTAATAATGGCAAGGATAATGGTATTAGGAATGGTAATAGTAGTAATAATAAAGGCAAGAATAATGGCAAGAATATAGGTAATAATAATGGTAATTATAGTAATAATAATAGTAATGGTAAGATTAATGGCAAGAATAGTAGTAATAATAATGGTAAGAATAATGGCAAGAATAATAGTAATAATAAAGGTAAGAATAATAGTAATAGTAATGGTATTAATAATGGCAAGAATAATAGTAATAATAATGGTAAGACTAATGGCAAGAATAATAGTAATAATAATGGTAAGAATAATAGTAATAATAATAGTGATAATAGTAATAATAATAGTAATAATAATGGCAAGATTAATGGCAAGAATAATAGTAATAATAATGGTAAGAATAATGGCAAGAATAATGCAAATAATAATGGCAAGAACAATGGCAAGAATAATGGTAATAATAATGGTAATAATAGTATTAATAATGGCAAGAATAATGGTATTAAGAATGGTAATAATAGTAATAATAAAGGCAAGAATAATGGCAAGAATATTGGTAATAATATTGGTAATAATAATAATAATAATAGTAATAGTAATGGCAAGATTAATGGCCAGAATGATAATAATAATAATAATAATGGTAAGAATAATGGCAAGAATAATAGTAATAATAATGGTAAGAATAATAGTAATGGTAATAATAATGGTAAGATTAATGGCAAGAATAATAGTAAAAGTAATGGTAAGAATAATAGTAATAATAATAGTAATAATAATGGCAAGATTAATGGCAAGAATAATGGTAATAGTAATGGTAAGAATAATGGCAAGAATAATAGTAATAATAATGGTAAGAATAATAGTAATAATAATAGTAATAATAATGGCAAGATTAATGGCAAGAATAATAGTAATAATAATGGTAAGAATAATTGCAAGAATAATGGCAAGGATAATGGTAATAATAATGGTAATAATAATGGTAAGAATAATGGCAAGAATAATGGCAAGAATAATTTTACTAATAATGGTAAGAATAATGGCAAGAATAATGGCAAGAATAATGGTAATAATAATGGTAAGAATAATGGCAAGAATAATGGCAAGAATAATGGTAATAATAATGGCAAGAATAATGGTAATAATAATGGTAATAATAGTAATAATAATGGCAAGAATAATGGTAATAAGAATGGTAATAATATAGAAATAGTAATAATAGTATTAACAGTAATAATAGTAATAATAACCGTGATAATAATAGTAATAATAATAGAAGTAATAGTAAAATGAGAATAGTAATAATAGTAATAGTAATGGTAATAATACTATGAGCAGTAATATTAATAATAATAATAATAAATATAATAATAACAATAATAATAATAAATATAATAATAATAATAATAATAATAATAATAATAGTAATAAACTTCACACTGGCGGGTTTTCTCCGGGTTCTCCGGTTTCCCCCGCCATCGCATTCCACTGGTGCTCCATCTTCATTCATGTATCATCAGTGTCACCGCCTGCGGTGCCATAAGTAGTTAAAGCGGGCGTTAAACACTACCCAAAAAAAAAAAAAAAAAAAAAAAAAAAAACACTATAAGTAAGGGACAGAGAAGTAAAATATTCTATAAAATTACACGCATAAAGGAAGAACACATGATAGCGAGAACAATGCCAAACAGAATTGCTTGCTGTTCAAATTCCTCAAGTCTAAAATAAGATAATTACAGACGACACAATAAACTGGAAACAAAAACCTAACAGGAATATAGAAGCAAACTCAACTCCAAGATTGCTCGTTGCTGTACAGATTATTCAAGCAGATAACTTCATAGCATTTGTTTATAGTCTGTCACAAAGCAGGGAAGGGATAAAATTATGCAAAAAATATCATCATAGCAAATCAATCACTATTATAGAAGCATAACCACAGATATGTCAATTTGGTGATCGTTGTACAAAGCAAAAACCAAAACACATTACACATTGTGGAAGTGAATAAACACACACAATTATTCATAGAACAGACCAACTTAATTTAAAAACTCATACATTATTCAGTACATAAAATGCCATCGTATTTCCCCATCCGCATGTTCCGCCATGAGTCGAAAACCTCAGCTACCCAACTGCCACTCATAATGCGAGGATAAACACGAAACAGCTGCCCGGAATTTGCAAGAGTTAATCAACATTCCGTGGTAAAAGCTTTAACTAATGTAACATTAAAATTTAAAAGTGGTATTTGTACGTGGCTCTCTGTTTTCAGTGGAAGAAATATGAATAACGTCTGAGAAAGTTACGGAAAGTGTCCCAATCTCCAAACTTAGTTCAAAATCTTGTGTTACGTTCACCATCTTTCTTTATGCTCTGCAAGAAATTATTCTTTCAAAACACTATTGTTTTATGTACATAACGCTAATCAGGATAAGCGTTACCAGAAATGGCCTAAGTACTTAGTTCCTTATAAATAGAAAGAAATTAGGGAATATACCAGACTAAAGCTGGAGCCAAATCTTTTAAAAGCTTCGCTATGCAATTGTTATTAAATTCGGGATACTTTTCCAAGGCGAGGAGTAAAACAGCAAATATGTGAAACAAATGTTAGTAGTTTAAGTGGGCAAAAATTGAAACGAATAATGAGGAAAGCCCGCCTGGGTGGTGTGATGGTAGCGTGTCTGCCTCGCATTCAAAAGGTCGTGAGTTCGAATCTCGCTTAGAGTGAGTTACCCGGATGAGGTTTTTCCTTATCCTGAGAAGACGAATTTAGAGTAACCTTAAGCTCCATGGACCCCGAGATCATTTGAGCACCATTTCCCAAAGTTCATCCATCTTCCGGACCAACTAGGTTAAAGGTAAGCTACAAAAAAGGGAATACCTCTAATAAGATGTAAATTGTGTGTTTTCACCAGTTCTAACTTATTGTGTAGTGGGTGTTTGTCTGTCTGTTACGGTTTACCAGCTATACAAAAGTCCAGGATGAATTGTTACATTCATTTTTGTGAAAATATTGCATGTAAAGGTGGAGGTAAGACGTCTTTCCTGAAAATCTTCGTGTCGCATTCTGTGAGGATATTGATCTTAAGTTCCAAGTTTCGTATTTAACCGACTTTTGGTTTTTGAGCCATGGTGTCCACACACATATATTTTTCTTAATATGCTTTTACGGGCTCATGGGTCCTCAAAACCTGTAGTTCAGGTGAAATCTCGGCATAGAATTTTTGGGTGGAACACAATACCTTCTATTATGAATATTGTACATAAGTGATAGATACTTTTTGATTGCGCGGGTGGAGTTTCAGCTCGGGCCGTGTCCAAGTGGCAGCATACTCACCACAAAGGTTTCATTATGCCCTTTGATTACTCTTTTAGCGTCTACACTTTCCAAGCAGATGCGTAAGAGAAATGTCACCCTAATTACCAGTGCTTTATTCTCGAAATGTGATTAAGAATACTTTTGTGGCAAATTGAAATTTCAATACGGAGCTTTATGATTAAACAACGTTGTGAATCGTCACCACAAAAAAGGGTCAGTTTTTCCTCTCAGGCGTTACCTGTTAAAGAAGGCAGTTTAATTCACACAAGGCTTTTATACTAATTAAAAGTGTTTCTATCTACGGGATGAAACACTACAACTACACTCCTGCTCTTGATTTTCTCAAAAATGGCTAACGATTTTGATTAAAATCCCTTTTATTTAACACATTTGCTTGACAAATAAAATGTATATCTTGAATTTTCTGGAAAGAGCCTTTAAAGATCTCTTTATTCTGGGTGATATTTACTGAATTTTACATAACTGCTAAACTGTAAGAGATAGACAAAAAACTCACTACACAAAACATGTACATCACGATAAAACACACAATTTATGTTATATACATTTTTTTTTCGGGGAGCTGATCGTTTTTTAGATATTCCTTGTTATTGTTTCAGCTTTGAAAATACATACTTTCCTTATACAGGAATTTGTTAACTCCTGTCCATACAAACAAAGGACTTTCAGTCACATAGCAACCAGCTTTTGATTACCATTTTAACCTATGGTACTCCCTTATTTCTGTTCTACTTGCTTTTTTGTCAATTAGCATGAAATAAATTGAAGCATGAGCTATTTAACAATAATTTGTTGCAGAGATGTGGAGAAAGTTTAGGGGCATTTATATCATTAAGAATATAATATTTCCAGTTTAACGAATATCCAAGACCAAATTAGCAGTAAAAGTTTTACCTGAAAATCTTAAAGCCTTCCCAACAGCGACAATCAACACACGCAACAATCCGGCGCTGAACTTCGTTGCTATGAGGAGCAACAAAAACAGTTCAGCCAACATAGTCTGAAGCGCGAAATTCTACTGTTATTGTGTACCACTGGTTCCCCTACTCTACACACGTTTTCGTTGAAATCTCGGTATCGAATTTTTGGATCGGATACATTGTGTAAGTGATAATGACTGGGTGGCACCCTAACCCCATCTGCTTGTTACGAGCGTGTCGGTCTAAGGAGGTAAGACCCCGAAAGGCAGACTGCACCTAGCCATTTGACTACGAATGGCACTGTCTTACTGCGGGTGGTAGAGCAACTATAACACCATCTGTGACGCGAACATAATATGGTACGGGGATGAACCCTTAAAAATCTATTGTCTACCGTAAACGAGCAGTTCTATCGCGATCTGTTAAGCTGATGTAAAACAATCTGGTATATTCCATACACATCACTTTCTCTGCAGGTCCATAACAAATTATTGTTAATACATTTATTATATTCTTCTATGTACT